>JBCNJP010011928.1:0-14663 GCA_039602395.1 Deinandra increscens subsp. villosa
TCTGACTGTTTCTTGATTTATAGTCGCGCTCAGTCCAAGTGGGAGACTGTTGGATTTAGGTGTCCAGACCCGAAAAAATCAAGTACCCGACCCGGTCAAGACCCGTAAGAGTTACACCGGAGGCAACGGGTTTTAAAGTCCGCTTACTTTTATAACCGGCAAATTCGCAGAAGAATTAATTATTTGTTTATTAAATGGTTTAATAGATAAATAATTAATTAGTTAATTATCATTAATCATTAAGATTAATTAAGCGACAAAAGACGTTAAATATCATTTACGTCTTAAACGACGATTGACGAATTAGTATTTGACTAATATTCGTTAAGTCTCGGCAAGCGACAATAATTTAAGGGATTAAATGTTAATCTCACAAATTGAGTGGTTCGATTAAGGATTAAATAAAATCGAGGGACTAATCGGAAACTTAATCAGTTATAAATATAACTGATTAAGAGAGGTGAAACCCTAATCCTCCTAGAGAGAATTTTCGCCCCCCCTTCTCCTCCCTCTCTCGAATCCGACGCCGACGGCATCCACGCCGCCGCCGCCATCCCTTGTTCTCCGACAGTCCGTTCGTGAGAACTCTAATCCTACACCACCGCCGTGCCGCCTCCCGGAGTCCGCCACCGCCGCTGCCCCGTCGTTCCCGCTGCCGCTCGCCAAGCCGCCGCCGCGCGCCATCCTCCCTCGCCGCCGTCGTAGCCGCACCGCCGCCGCAGCCCCTCACCGAGCCGCCACAACGTGTCGCGGCCACAGCCGCCGCCGCCCGTCGCACCTCGCCGCCGCCCCGCCGGCCGCCACCATCCTCGCCGTCGCCGGTCCTACCGCCGACATACCCCGTCGCGAACCACCACCGTGTGGTGTGTTCGCTCGTCGTCCGCAAACCCTAGTTCGCGCCCGATCCGACGTACGAAATTTTCTCGGTGCCTGATTCACCGCGTGGTAAATCCGTATCCGCGAGGAAAGTCAGATTCGTCAGACGAATCACGCCCTGCGAAACCCTAGCGTCACCCGTTGACTTCCGGTGTCTCAAGCGTTTGTTTGAATCACCACTCAGGTATATCTAAACTTGTTATTAGTTTAGATTTAATCGTTTATATATTTATGATTGTGTCGCGTTTTGTTTAACGCGTTTTTGGTGTTTGCGCGTTTGGTGATTGTCGAATCCTGTTGTTTTGGTTTACGTTAATTAACTGGTTTTCGCGTTAGTAAATTAAAACGTTTCCGCTGCGTATTAAATTAAATGTTAATTTAATTATTTAAATTTAATTTACTCGGTAATTGATTAAATAATTATTTACCATAAATAATTATTTCCAAATTAAAAAAAAATTGCCATTACCGAGACCCGAATGCCACTGTCGTAACCCAACAATAGTGGACAATGATAATGTCTTACAATTGAAAATAAGTCTTAAATTAGTAATAAAAACACTGGACGGTTTATTAAGATAGTCGGGACTATGACTCCGAAAGCAGGTCCGATAGCATAAATTAGGGGTGTTCGCGGTCCGGTTTATACGGTTTTTGAGTTAGACCGTAAACCAAACCGTTAGTTACGGTTTTTAATAATCCAAAACCTAAACCAAACCATTAAAAATTAAAACCGAACCAAACCGAATCGTTACTTCAAGTTTGGTTTCGGTTTAGTTTCACGGTTTAGGATCTATAGGTTTTCGATACAAGTTTAGAATAATAAAAATTAAAATAAAAAAAAACATGTACCAAATACTAAATACTAAAGTTCATAATATAAACTACAATATAATTACTATCCCTGCTAATTGCCACGTTTAATTTGCCAATACAAAATCCACTCTAAATTGCGTACTAGATGTTGGTATATTGTTAATAATAAAGTTAACATTAAATCAAAATAGGAAATTACCTCCAAAAGAAAACATGTACCAAATACTGAATACTAAAGTTCATAATATAAACTACAATATAATTACATATATTTATTTATATATTATATATTTTACAATTATAATATATAGTATATTTACACGGTCCGGTCCGGCTTTTTACGACCGGTTTTTATAGAAACCATAAACCAAACCGTTCACTACGGTTTGAACTTTTTTAAACCGACCGACCGTTCATTTAGATAAAAAACCAACCACGAAACCAAACCAATGACCGGTTTGGGCGGTTTCGCGGTTTGAGACCGAACCATGAACACCCCTAGCATAAATAAGCCCCATTTGCATGTCTTCAGAAGATTGCATCAATTACCTAAGAAATCATGAGTTTAAAAGGTCAACATAAAGTTGGTGAGGTTCACAGGTTTATGATTTATCATAAGACATTTGTAAAACAGTTTTCGGTATACTTAAATATTACACGTGTTAATCAGTTGTGGATGTATGAGCTCACCTGAACCTTGATTTCAAATACTAACGGTTTACCCACCCATTAGCATCTACAGTTGCCTAGAGTATTTGCAATTAAATAATTATGCAGAAGTTAACTGTACGTGATTACCCACCAAACAATCCGGGGTCAGAACATGGTATGCATTTTTAACCAGTTAGGCGTTTCAGGCGTTGTCGATACCTCATGTATATGAGATATCCGTATTCAAGCGTAGCTATCGAATATTCATTTAGCAGACACTTGGATTTATTGAAAGTCTATTTATTAAAATTGGTGGGATACGGTTGTACAAACGTGTTAGGTAAATGATTTACATGTTACCGTATATCGTTGGGCAATCCCGATTTTATTACGACGCAACGTAAGTTCAGTTCATTACTTTGGTTTCATCAACAGTAATAAAATCCATAATATTAAGTAAAAAGTCATTTGCTTGTCTTTGATTATTTCTATAAAAATTCTTTTATAAAAATATTTATTTCCACAAGTGACTTTTTATAGAAAAATGTTCATTTTTAGCATATGTTTTAGAAATGTTAAAACTTGTAATAAATCCAAATATTTATGTCAAATTAATCATTTGACATAAATATTATTTTTACTATTTCGTAGCAAAAATTAAATATGTTCCTTTTGTCATAAATTTTTATAACACATTAAATATGTTATATTTCCATTTCAAGTAACATTCTTTTGTCCATTTTTATAAGTTATTAGCCATTTATGTAACCTATAATTACTTCCTTAAACATGGTTTTATTTGTTCATCACGTTTTAAACATCGTGCCAAAATAATAATGTCCATTAGCATATGTTTTAGAAAGGTTCAGATAACTTGTATATAAATCCAAGTATTTATGTCAAATTCAAATCATTTGACATAAATATTATTCTTACTATTCCCCTAGCAAAAATTAAATATGTTCCTATTTTCATAAATATTTTATAACACATTAAATATGTTCGATATTTCCATTTCAAGTAACATTCTTGTGTCCATGTTTATAAGTTATTAGCCATTTATGTAACCTATCATTACTTCCTTAAACATGGTTTTATTAGTTCGATCAATTTTATGTCATGTAACAAGTCCAATATAATTATAATTCATGGTTTATATTAAAATCAACTAACACTATTTGTGTTAGGACATGAACATGATAAATCTGTTAACACTTTCATGTTAGGACATAAAATAATAAACTATCAACTAACATTTTCATGTTAGGACAACATATATATAAAATCAACTAACATTTTCATGTTAGGACCAAAATATATAAAGATCAACTAACACATTTGTGTTAGGACAAGTTAGTCACATAAGTTAGATATAACATTTGTTAGTCATGGAATCATATTTTTATAAGTTATGAAGGGGCTTGATATTGTTAATCAACTAACTTGAAATCAAAGATTTCATGAACAAGAATCATGGTGCACACTTGCTACTTTCATTTTGATTTCACAAATGTGTTTCACCACACCCTTTGGCTATTTTTAAGTCCAAAGACACCAAGAGAAGGGTGCTTGATCTTGGAAGAATGAGATAGAGAAAAGAGTGTTTTTGTTAGTTGATCTTAACAAGGCAAGCATTCAAAGAAAATAAGGATTTGGTTTTTAGTTGTCAAGACTTGAGGGATCCTTTGGGTGGTGAACATGTAGAAAAACATGGGAAAAAGGAGGATTAGGAGACTCACAATGGTTTGTGAGTGAAAACCGAGAGAAAGGGAGGGTGGTGGCGGTTTGGCGGTGATCGGCGGCGGGGCTGGGTGGTCCGGCAGGAGCTCCGGCGGTGGTGGTGTGGCTGGGCTGCGGCGGGAGCAGCTGGTCGGCGGCGGCAGGAGGGGGTGGTTGGCCGGCCGAAACTCAAGAGAGGAAAGGAGAGGAGAGGAGAGTGTGTGTGGTGTGTTGGTTGTGAGGGAGCAATGAGGTGGGTTGTGGGGTTCTCTTATAACTAAATCTTTAGTTAATAACCAAAAGACATAACCTTAAACCCTTGGAAATTGGATTATGACAACTAGCAAGGTAGATTAGGTGTGTTGTCATGCTCCCATTCACCCAACTAGTCAAGCCTTGGAGGTTACTTCTCCTAAATCATTGTAAGTATTTTATAAAAGTGGTGGACTTTTATAAAATATAATGGGGTTAGTAGCTAATAAAAATTATAACTTTTATAATTTAATTCCTAGTGGAAATAAACTACAAAGGTGATGAAAATTAGGTTGATGGGCCAAAGTTTTATAAAAATTAGTGGGTTAACTTCTATAAAATCATTGGACCAAAATAATAAAATCACAAGGTTAGTGAGTTGGGCCGAAGCCCAATACGGGTTTGGAAGGAAATCGGGCCAAGGCCCATGTTGTTTGGGAACCGGGTACGGGCCGAAGCCCATGGGAAAATCGGTTAGGGAGTTGGGCCGGTTTCGAGCGGGCCGCAAAGGGAGAAAAGGCCGGGTTCGGCCCAATGCGTTTCGGGCCGCGGGTCGGGTCTCCGGGTTGGGTGATTTACTCGGTGAGTCGAGGTGAACCTTCGGGTAAAGTTTCGGGTTCATCCGGTTTACATTGGGCTTATTGGGCTTCACTTGGCCCAATAGGTTTAACAGTTTTTATTGCTTGGATAAGTCTTGATAACGGCTGATTTAAATACGTTTTGATTTTACCAAAAGTTGTATCGGTTTAAATCGGTTTGACAAAATATAAAAATTCCATTTTTATGTTTAAATTTCTTGTTATTAAAATTCCATATTTAATAATACGAGAACTTTCGAAATTTCACGGGCATACAAACGCGGGATTCAAGTCAGTTAATCATTTAGCTAAACACAGTTAATCATGTAGTAAAAACGGTAAATCACGTAATTATCACATAATAATATTTAACTAAAAGTCAACGGAGAGAGGGTTTGACCTGATTTTGGACCGGGTGTCACATTCTCCCCCAGTTAGAAGAATTTCGTCTCGAAATTCAGTTCTGGTTACTGGTAGATGCGACGTTCTCAAACAGACGTGGATACTTTCGACGCATTTGATCCTCGCGTTCCCAAGTGTATTCTGGTCCTCGTCTAGAGTTCCATCGTACTTTGACTATGGGAACGCGGCTATGCTTCAGCTTCTTGATTTTCCGGTCAAGTATCTCAACAGGTTCCTCAATGAAGTGCAGGGTCTCGTCAACTTGAATTTCATCCAGAGGGACGATGAGCGTTTCATCAGATAAACATTTCTTAAGATTACAAACGTGAAAGACATTGTGAACGTTGCTTAGCTCGGCGGGCATACGTAGACGGTAAGCTACTGGTCCGATGGTTTCGGTGATTTCAAAGGGACCGATGTAACGAGGGTTGAGCTTTCCTCGTTTGCCGAACCTGATGACACCTTTCCAAGGTGACACTTTTAGCATGACGCGATCGCCCTTTTTGAAAGACAAGGGTTTGCGTCGGTTGTCGGCGTAGCTCTTTTGCCTGTCTCTGGCAGCTTTCAGCCGATCACGGACTTGAAAGATTTTCTCAGTTGTTTCAAAGATTAACTCAGGACCCGTTAACTGGCTGTCTCCAATCTCAGTCCAGTAGAGTGGGGATCTACACTTTCTTCCATAAAGTGCTTCAAAGGGAGCGGCTTGAATGCTGGTGTGATAACTGTTGTTATAAGAGAATTCGGCAAGAGGGAGATGCTCATCCCAATTGGGTCCGAAATCAATCACACATGCTCTCAGCATATCTTCAAGCGTTTGGATCGTTCTCTCGCTTTGGCCATCTGTTTGTGGATGGTAGGCAGTACTCATATCGAGTCGAGTACCCAAAGCTTTCTGTAGAGATCTCCAAAAGTGTGCGGTGAAACGGCTATCACGGTCGGATATGATAGATATAGACACACCATGTCGTGAGATGACTTCTTTAATGTAAAGTTTGGCTCGTCTATCCATGTTATCCTTCTCTTTGACTGGTAGGAAGTGCGCCGATTTCGTCAATCGGTCTACTATCACCCAGATAGCGTCATATCCAGATCTAGACTTAGGTAATTTCGTGATAAAATCCATGGATATTTCTTCCCATTTCCATTCCGGGATTACCGGCTGAGTCAACAATCCAGAAGGTTTCTGGTATTCGGCTTTGACATTCGAACATGTTAAGCATTTGCCGACATAGGTGGCTATTTCGGCTTTCATGTTTGGCCACCAAAATTGTTTCTTCAGACCGTGGTACATCTTGTCTGACCCGGGATGAATGGAGTATCTTGACTTGTGAGACTCATCGAATACTAATTGCCTTAACTCTCCATAGACAGGTACCCATAGTCTGTCCATGAAGTTCTTGGTTCCATCAGGTTTCTCATCCAGTTGCTTCTCCATTCCACGTAAACCTTCTCCAGTTAGGTTTTCTGGTTTGAGGGCTTCAATCTGAGCGTCACGCACTTGTGAAGTGAGATTTGAGCGTATGGTCATACTTAATGCTCTAACTCAAAGTGGTTTGACGCGCTCTTTCCTGCTCAAGGCGCCAGCTACAACGTTAGCCTTGCCCGGGTGATAACGAATCTCGCATTCGTAATCATTCAGCAGTTCCACCCATCGGCGTTGTCTCATATTCAATTCCTTCTGATTGAAAATGTGCTGGAGGCTTTTGTGATCCGTGAATATGGTACATTGGGTACCATAAAGATAGTGCCTCCAGATCTTGAGAGCAAAGACAACGGCTCCGAGTTCCAAATCAACAAACTTGATCTTGATCTTGCTTGATACTTCACACGACGCACATATCAGGTATCAACAAACTCCCCCTCGTCGTGTGCAGTATCTCTTCAATATCATCAACTTTGTATCTTCAACCAAGCTCCCCCTCAAGTGTAGAATCCGTTCGTTCAATGAAATGAATCTTCAAACAAACTCCTCCTCAACTCGATCGTAGCTTGATCTTGAATACTTGATAACATTGTAGTGTATCTCTGATCTTTTATCAACAGCTTCAGAAGACTTGAAGTTGTGATATCTTGCACATAGCAACCTGCTCAAACATTTAAATAATCTTGGCGCAAAACGTCTCTTCGAGACTCCAAGATATGATTTTGAAAATGATTTATATCACGTGTTGACCAGATCGAAAATAAAGCAAAAACAAAATCTTTTTGGCTTTTTGAAACTTATACTAAAACACACTGAAAATCTTTTTGATCTTTTCAGAAATGAAATGAAATCACAATACAGAATCAAACACTATTTTTGGTATGAGAAAGATCACTATATGGGATCATATTGAACATAACGCACCGAACTGCACTTCAATTTTAATTAATCGAAACACATAAGTCATGCTGATTGCTGATATAATTTGTCCAACTTAAACTCAGGCAGAATCATACTCATAACATTTGGATATGTTAAGGTAGTGATTAGATTTGCTTTGACCAGTGTATCCCACACTATTAAACATACTCAGACATTTTCTATTTTTCTTTCTTTTTCCTTTTGTGTGATAGCACTTGTGATTTTTCACAATGCATAAAATTTCCATGATATCGTCAACTGTGTTCCATGCAAAAAGAAATAAGAACGTTAAATCGTCTACCTTAAGGTCGATCTTTCGATACGCAGATAAGGCCTCGGATTAAAAAAAATAAGAAAATAAAACAAGTTGAAATTGTATAACCCAACAACAATCAGGTCGGTACTCCCGTACACGCAGAGAAAGTCCGATGAGTTATATGAAACACCTAAAAAAATAAAGCAGAACGTCAAACGAACAACGATCAGATCGATCTTTCGATACGCAGAGAAAATCCGATCGTTTGACAAAATAAAGGAAATCAAACAAGTTGAAATCTTTGCAAAATGAACACATGTATACACAGTGACTTCTCATTTTGAATTTCACACTTATTTTTCTTTTTGTGTCATGAAATATGCATCAAGATGTTATCCACATGGTCAAGCATTAGTACTTAGTGTATATCACATCTGAATACTTTCTGATTTGCCGAGCCTACCAAGCATATCAAACAATGATCATATGGCCCTTTCATCTACTCTATCCATGAGTCAGATACGTAAGCCAATGTACCATCATTTCTCAGTGATCAATTTCTCACAATTTTATATTTTGCATGTATTCACCTTCCTTCATTATATATTTGGCATGTATTCACCTTCTCCCATAACATGCATTTTCTCAATTACTCCCCCTTACTTACAATTCTCCCCCTTAAAATGAAAACTCTATTTTTGGATTTTCATTTTACCTAAAAACAAGACTCTATTTTTGGTTTTTGAGAAAATTGATCAATCAACACGGATATTTTGCAGTTTAAAATTCAGAAATTTGCAGATTAGAAAAATGAATCATGAAATTTTAAGTTAAGCAGAAAACTCCTCCATCAACAACTTGCAATCGTCGATAGGTCTTCTAGAAGTTCCTGCACACTGGTCAAACTAATTAGTCCAAAAATGACCCGAAGCGGATCGCTTCTGGTCGACCAGTGTCCTTGTTTTGCTTAGAAACCACCTTAGGTTTCCATTGCTGTTGTTTTGGTAAAACAGTTTTTGATGAAACAATCACAGATGACTGTGATGGGGAACCTACATTTTGAGCTTTTGAAAACATTGGAACAAAACGTTTTTGTTTTTGAAAGAATGTAGGCTCAACTTAATCAAAAACTCTGCCTTGTTCATCAAAGAACTTTGTTGTGGCAGGTTTACCAGAAACTGATTTCTTATGAAATCTTTGAGGTGAATCAGCAGGTGAGGGACAATCTTTTGCCATATGCCCTGGGCGACGACAAATATAACAAATTCTTGTCGTTGTATCCCATCTTTGATGTACCTGCGAAGAACACACATGAATATCTCTAACATGATCAGAATGAAAATCATATACCTGATGACAATGATCATGCACCCATTTAGAAGTTGGGCTTCGAGATTGAGAGCTTTCAGAAGAAATATCAGCTTTCACAAATACTTCAGAAATTTTCCGAGCATCCACGTAGTGAAGAGGAAAGTTCTTGTCAGAAAATAGCCGCTCAGAACCTTTGAGCTTGTAAAATCTCTCAGGTTGTACTTTATCAGCTTTGAAAACATCTTTCTTCACTTGCTTCATCTTAATCTTCTTTAAATTTTGTGCTTCAGATGTTAGAACCTTTTCAGCTACAACTTTCTTCTCTTGAAAACCTAAACCCACTTGTTGACCAGAAATCTTCTCCTCAGAATTTAAACCCTGGTGTCTATTCTTTGCCAACCTTGTGAATTCAGCTTTGACATCAGTGATTTTTTTCTTGTCATAGAAAAGAGTCTCATCAATTTCTGGTTGAGACTGAATCTTTGCACTAGATGTAGCTGAGTTTTCGTGATCAGCAGAAGATGAACCAGAAACAAACTTTGGTGCTGAAGGAATCTCAGAGTTCAAAACCTTTTTCTTGTTCTTCTTGCTTTTCTTCTTCTTCACAACCTTTGCTTCTTCAGAAATAGAAGATGAAATCTTTGAATAATCAAAATCATCAACCTGTTCCTTCACTTGTTTGAAAGCTTCCCTGATATAAGCAGGGGGTGATGCAGTTTTATCAAACATCCTTTCAAAATTTGTATCATTTGCTAAGAAGCTTGTGAAAACTTGAGAATCTGAAACATTGTTGAGCAATCTTTTAGCATCAAGAACTTGAATTTTAAGATCAGAAATTTCCTGTTGAGCTTCTGCAAATTCCTTTTCTTTAGCAATCAATCGCTTGGTAACTTTGTGAGTTTCAAACTTTTGCAGCCGAAGATTGTCAAGTCCTTCATGTAGTTCCTTCTTCAGTTTATCTTCATTTCTCTTTTGAATTTCCAGATTTGCAGCTTGAACCTTGTTTGTCACACCCCCAAATAACCACTAACGGAGTTTATACCGTTAAGGGGTGCGAGCAAACCAGGACCACAACCATTAGTTACAAATACTAAACGAATCAGAGTTAGTCCAAATACATGTCTTATATTAAAGTCTCAAAATACGCAGCGGAAAATATTGTCTTAGCACTAACCACGTGCTTTACAAAATCATTGTTTTTAAATTCCCAATTTAGTTTAAACAAAAATAAAATGTCTTCAAGTGCCATGCCAACCCGCTCCGGATACTCCTCAGCGATCTGCAAAAGTTTAAACCACGCAAGTGTCAACCTAACGGTTGGTGAGTTCACAGTGGGCTTGTCACGCAGTGGCCCGGTCTCATAATCATAATCGTGTCAATATATACCTATGTAATATTTATTTGTGAAAAAGCAATGCTCAGTGATATACATCAGTCCTTAATCATAGTAGAGTGATTTAGTAAGAGTAATGTCCGTAACATGCGTTATCGGGTATGTACTAGTTTTGTAAAATTAAAGTGTTCAACCGATATCGCGGGGAACTAATCCGTTGTTCCATGCACTAAGGAAGTTTGTACCAAAGCTGACTAATAAGTATTGTAGTGGCATCGCCATCATCTATTTTGTTTTGCGGACATACGTCATCGCGGCTTTGCCTCCCCCGTGTCCTCTCGGGATCACGGTCAGATAGGCTGATATCGTACCTCCGTGCACCTCCAGTGTCACGAGGCGGAGTTTGTCAAACTCCAGTAGATCTACCCAACATCCCCTCGCTTTACAATTAATGGCACAATTAAGTTGAGGACTTTTTCAGTTAAAAGGCAATCCTTAGAGATCATGTGATATCATGTGGTTTAGACTTTAATCTACACTAGCCATATTAAAACGGTTTACCGGATTCTCATGAATCTCAAAATGATTTCAGTTTCGTTTCGGAAATAGTTTGTTAAAGTTCCACAAGTATTTCCCATAAAACACTTCAAGTTTGTCATAGAGGTGCATGGCACTCATAAGGTTTCAAGTTCATAAAAGAGGTGCATAGCACTCATAAGGTTGTCAGCATTGTTTTTCATTAGGTTATTCAGTGTGTCCCAAACGGGCTCACAGTAAACGGGTTAGTGACACTCACCTTTGGTTGCACTGCTACACTTGCTAAATAATCCAAGTATTGTTTGCTTAACGAAGACCTAATAATCACATTAAGGTCTTAAGTATTAGTTTTGTGTCTAATCTTTAACCCACGTCACTATGGCCCATAACATAGCACGTTGGAACTATGACACGACATACCGACACACGACACCGATGGTTGATCATAAATGAGGGTTCACATCAATCAGAAATCAAGCATGTTTCATTATTGCACAATCATGTAAGTCATGGCATAGCATTCAAATAAGTTGCACAAGTTTGGGTTTAGGTCTAGCACAGTTTCGCTACACAGTTTCGCTATGTGCATGGGCAGCACTTTCGCTAGGGAATACCCGATGACACAGTTTCGCTAGCTAGTTTCGCCCGAAACTGATGACACAGTTTCGCTAGCATAGATTCGCTCGAAACTGGTTTGAACTTTCGTTCATGGTTATTTCGCTCGGTAGTTTCGGTCGAGCATGTATACTTAGTTTCACCGACGACACTACAGTTTCGCTGTATAGTGTCGCTGGAAGGATATCTATACAGTTTCGCTGTATAGTTTCGCCCAGCGAACACACAGTTTCGCTAAGCGCAGAAAACTCGTTTTTAAGACCAAAAATCTATCTAACAGCTTCCATACTTCATGTAATTCAATATCTATCATGCATAAACACTTACCAACATCACAGAAGCAATTTTAACACCTTAATCATGAGTTTTCATCATCAAATCACCAAAAACACATTTTAAGCATAAAATGACATAACTAGCATAAATCTTCATTATGGCATGATTTTACACGTAAAGTTGCAGTCTTTATGTTAGATCTAACGTTCCTAAGCATCATACTAGAAGATCAAACGATTTCATGAAGATTTGGTCGTGCTTTTTAAGAAAACACATAAATATGCAAGAAAATGGTTTTGGAGACTCACGGTTCGATCTAGGATCCGAATGGGTGATGCCTCGCGGCTGAGATCACGGCGGCTCGTGATGTTTCTCGGCTGACCAGAATTCAGGAGAGTGTGTGTGTGTTTTTGAGAAATGATGTAAGTAAAATGAGAAGATTAGGGTTTTATAAAATATATAGATCAGAAGCTAGTTTCGCTGGCAGTTTCGCTGGCCAAGCGAAACTGACTCTGAATTCGTGTAAATCGAAAGTTTGGCTACCGAGCGAATCTACAGTTTCGCTCGGTAGTTTCGCTGGGAACCAAAAAGGGCCAATTTACAAAATTAATTAATTAAACACGTTACACATAATAACAATAAATAAATAAACACATAACACATATGGACGGGTAACACATATGGACGGGTTCGGTGATCAACCAAAGGTCGTGGACGTATTCGGCCTAGTTAAGCATTAGTTACTAAGTTAACACTTATAACGTAACTAACGGAGATTGTCTAACGGAAGTTAACCTTGGAATTCTCGGATGTCACATTGTTAACCCTAACCAACTCACGCTTCTCATCCAATAACTTTTCCATATCTACTTGATATGCTTCAATTTTAACAGCAGATTCTTCAACATTCTTTGTAAGCAAATCAAGCTTGATCTTGGATTTGTCAAACAAATTCTGGAAATCATTAGCAGTATCTTCTGCTTCATCCTTCCATTTCTTCACTTCTTGCATCAACTCATCCTTTTCTTCACAAATCTTAGCTTTTGAAATTTCAACACTCTTCTTATCTTGCTTCAAACCTTCTAAAACTTCATTCAACATTTTGATTTCAGTAGTCAAATCCTCATTCTTCAAAACCAAACCCTTTTCATGTTATTTAGAAATCTTCAACTCGGACTTAATCACATCAAATTCCTCATTCATTTGTTGAACTTTCTTCATCAACAAAGCATTTTCTTTCAACAAACTCTCCAAGTTTTCAGCAGATTTATAAGAACTTGGAATTGAACTAGTATTTGAACTAGACTCTGAACTAGTATCTGAACAATAATCTTCTTGTAAATCATTAGTAACTATTAAGGCTGATGAATCATACCCAAACTGTTGACCCCAATCATACACACCATCATTTTGAGCCATCAAAGCTGTTGACTTGCTTGTGTTACTAGTAGATGGTTGAGTAAAACCAGGCTTTGGTGATAGAGGAACACCAGACTTATTTGCATGTGTCTGTTGACATTCCTTGGCAAAATGTCCAAGTTGTTGACATTTAAAACACTTTAGTTTTGACTTGTCAAAACCCAATTTGTCACCAGAAATATTCCTTCCATGCTTCTTAAAGAATCTCTTAGATCGTTGACACAACATAACATATTGCCAAGATACATCCAATTCGGTTAATTGATCATCATCAAGAGCATCAAGATCCTCACTAGTTAACTTTGCATCAACAACATTTTTGATAATCAAACCAAAGGATGATGAAATCAACGCAGAAATCATCTTGGCACAATCATCTGTTGATTCTGCTGAAAAAGCATTTTGATTTGAAAAATTTGGAATAGTGAAATTGCAACCCCTTGAAGAATTATTATCAGAATTTCCTGAAACTCCAGCTAGAAAAGCAACACTTGGTGCTGTATTCTGATTTGTATTCAAATTTGGTTTAGACTTTGCACTCATGCTTGCACTATTCTCACCATGATACAATTCAGGATTTTGCAAAGTAGCAGTTGACTTTTTGTTGTTTAACATTTCCATTTCCCGAGCATGAAGTTTTCCAGTAAGCTCGTGAAATGTCATTGTAGAATAATCCTTGTCATGCGTGAGTAACAGAACATAATTTTCCCATTTCTCTGGCAAAGCTTCCAAAATCTTTTCTTTCAAATCTGCATCAGTCTTTTCAATCCCAACAATCTTTAATTCACTAATAAGATGTGAAAATCGGGAAACGAGAGCAGCTATTGTTTTCATTGTCATAATTCTGGAAATTATCAAACTCTTTGTTCAAAACCTTCTTTCGACTCTTCTTGTAATCATCATTTCCTACACATCTTGCTGATAAAGCATCCCATAATTGCTTTGATTTCTTACAAGTGCTGAATTGATGTAACAATTCGGTAGGTAAAGCCATGGTAAGATAACCATAAACTTTCTTTTCAAGCTCATAACTTTTTCTTTCTGCTGCATCAAAATCTTGAATTTCCTTAAAATCTCCATCTTCAGTTGGTCGTTCATACAACTTTCGAATTGGAATCCATAGATCAATATCATTTGTACTTATGTAAGCAGAAAATCGTTTCTTCCAGTTTTGATAATCTTCTAGCTTCAACAATTTGGGAACTTTCTGACTTGTTCCAATTTCGTTATCGAAAGTTTCACGTACAGTTTGCATCGCGCTCTGCATTGCGGCAAAAG
>JBCNJP010011929.1:0-14659 GCA_039602395.1 Deinandra increscens subsp. villosa
GTTGTGATCTTTCTCACAAAAGACAAAAATAGTGTTTGATTCTGTTATGTTTTTACTTTTCTTATCAGAAAATACCAAAAAGATTTTAGATGTGTTTTGATATAAAATTTATAAATCCAAAAAGATTTTGTTTCTTATTTGTTTTTTGATTGATCAACACGAAATACAAAATCAATTTCCAAAATCAAAATATCTTGGAGTCTCGAAGAAACATTTTGCACCAAGATTATTTATGTTGACAGGTTTCTAAGTGGGAAGAGAACATCATAACTTCAAGTCTTCTGAAGATTGTTGATAAAGAGATTATACACGATGCAATATCAAGTATTTCAAGATTGAACTCATCGTCAAGATCGAGGGAGGATGGATACGTACGGGGGGACGCCATGCCGAGGGGGAGTTTGTTGATACATGGTTCCTGATCGTCATGTGAAGTATCGAATACAAGACGTATCGCACAAGAATGATGAGGTCCGAACTCAGGCCGAACCTGAAGTTCGGACATGGCCGAACGTTGGGCCGAACCTTAGGTTCGGACCAGCGGGTTTAGCTTAGTATAAATATGTTATCTTGTGTAGAATTCAAAAGGTTCCGAGCCATATCTTCTCTGTGTACTTTGTGGTCATCTCTGTGGTTAATACAAGTCATTTGTATTTACTCTCTGTGTTTTATTTGTATACATTGATTTCATTACGACTAAGTAGAAGATCCACATGCTCAAGCAATTTCATTCTACTGAGGAAACTCTGACCTTGTGTTCATGTGTCACATTATTATCACTAAAAATATTCCGTGACATATCTGCTGAGGGAACTCTGACCTTGTGTTCACGCAAATAAAAAATGTGCATCCATTTTGAAATCAGTACTTACCTTTAAAGAAATAGGGGAAGAAATTCCATATGTGTGTTGTGCATGTCTAAAGTGCTTAAAAGACAAAGCTATGATAACTGTTGACTTAGATGAATAAAAGGTCAATGCATCTTTCATTACACCGGACTAAACATGATAACTAACATCACAGTGATTCTGCTGAAAATTACCTTGCTTGAGCAAGTGGTTAAACAATACCGACAATCTGACTTAGGTTACTAAATCTGTGAGGTAATTTGAATTGTAAGTGTCTATGTCACGTAATTGCCCGGTTTAATTCCTATCATAGTCCAACCATTACCGAGTAAAAATATTCAAATTATGCAAATAACTGGGAATTGCCAGAAAATAAGGAATTAATTGTGCAAATAAAAGCACTACGCCTTGAGATAATCAAATTGGTGATAATATGTGAAATTGGGTGTGTTGTGCTTGAAAACATCAAGTTTGTGAAAAACAAGTCAACTTCAAGGTCTTTTTGTAGAATTAAGTCAAAATCAACCGTTTGGCAAGTTTTGGGTTGGCCGAACTCAAGTTAAACTGTTTTAATAAGGTTTTTAGTCAAATATGAAATTTTAAGAATTTTTGAAGTATTTTCTGAGTCATTGTCTTATTTTTGACAATTTCATGCACTTAAAAAATCCTTAGCCTTCTCGCGTACCACGTAGTGATCAATGAACCGGCGGTTCATCCTTCTGTCACGCGTATCTCCTGATACTCAACCACCATTAGGCGATACGCCTGGATCGATATTTACAGGGAGTTTTTAACTTTTGGCCCTCAAAAATTTCTATCTCTTTTGTACCTCCTCTACAACCTCTAGTCGAAATTTCCCATCTAAACCTGCACTTTTGACCTGCACATCCAACCCGGAAATCCTCATCTCACTTTTTCACATCTTGAGCTTCCCGAATCACCTGCAAACACCGAAAAACACAAAACGGAAAAATACAAAAACACGAAAAAACTAAAAACTGCTAAAAATGAAAGACACATTTACAAAATATACTGCTCGGGCACATAAACATTTAGCTCAAAACATATAAAGAACCTCCCCAAACCATCTGGAGGTTTTGATTTCACATCCTTATGCACAAAACTACCGGTTTGCACCCGGTTTCTATCCTGCCAACTACCCACTAACATACCAACTAACCAACTATCAGTGATCACTAAAAACCACATCTTTTTAACCTTCCAATGTTTAAGATGACCAGGAAGATTTCTAATCTTACTGAGAAAACTCAACTCCGAGTCATGGACACACTTAAATACCGCTAACTTCCCCACACTTGGCCTAAACTCTATATCATCATTTAAAATACCTAGATCACCAAGTGTGGCCCTTCTAACCACCTTTACAGCTACCAGTTCACTATCCACAATTACAAACTCTTCGGGTTCTCCTAACGGGTCCTTGAAAACCTCATTAATGATCATATCCTTCCCGTAGTCCTCCCCACACGTAGGCTCTATCACAACCTCATCCTTAACTACCTCAAACACTTTTTCACTCTCTATCTCACCAGGCAGTCCTAATGGGTCAGAAATGTCAAACTTTCAAATTAGCCCCCCCCCCCCCGGTGTTCTCCCCACACTCATTCTCTTCAATCTCTTCAATCTCTTCATCCTCTAACCTATTTCCTACCACCACTATATCGATAAATGACATAAAAGTACCTATCAAACACACAGATTTCATACCAGTATCCTGTTGACCAACCTTAATCATTACACTCTCATTATCAACACTCGGATTTATGGTACCCTCAAACACATCCACTAAAGCACAGGAAGTCCTAAGGAAAGGCCTACCTATAATTAGAGGGCATCTAGCATCATATGCACTATCAACTACCACAAAATCTATAGGGAACATAAATTTATCAACCTTAACAAGCACATTTTCCACTATACCCTTGGGTCTCACAATTGATTTATCACCTAAAGATATATTCATGCACATAGGGGTTAAATCTCCTAATCCTAAGTGCTTAAAAATAGAAAAAGTCATGACATTTATAGAAGCACCCAGATCAGCCAAAGCATAGGTAACAGAAGAACTACCAAATATGCAAGGAATTGTAAAAGTCCCTGGATCGTTTAATTTCTTGGGTAATTTATTCTGAAATACAGCTGAATAATTTGCATCAAAATTTATATCAGACAAAGCTTCAATTTCTTTTTATTACTTAACATATCTTTCAAAAATTTTGCATACTTAGGCATTTTATTCAGAACTTCTGTGAAAGGTAAAGTAATCCTAAGCTGCCTAAGAATATCAAGAAACTGACTGTACTCATGTGCATTTTTCAGTTGAATCAGACGTTCAGGATATGGTACACGCTTCAGGTCCTCAGCTGTAATCGGTCAGCTCGCAAATCTAACCTCTTCTTCTCCTTAGTTGTTTCCCACTTTAAAGGCTTCTCTCAAGCTGGTGATTCTTTGACTCCTTCAACCTCGATGTTTGGTGCGGTAATTGCTGGCTTCGCTTGGTTGCACTCTCTCGTCAGGCCTCTCTAACTCGATCTCCTCATTAACCGACTCCTCCTCATCTACCGTCGGTTATGGACTCTTAACCACTCTCTCGCTCCTCGTAGTAATGGCGTTGACATTGGCATCGGGGTTTGTGTAGGTACTACCGGGAAACTGCCCCACTTGGTTAGCTAGATCCTTAGCGTGTTTCACTAATTCACTTACTGTTCTCTGAATGTCCAGAATAGCTGCATGTTGGTCTCTAAGAAGTGTATCATGCTCGGCCAACTTCTTCTGGGTTGCCTCATCCTTTGCAACTAGATGTTATAGAATTTGAGTTTGATTGGCAATCAGTTCCGACATCTTCTTCATCGTTGGCCCTTCATTTACTCCATCATTTTGATTATACATCGGTTGAAAGTTTGGTGGGTTTCGTCCGTCTCTCCATCCCTAATTCTGACTGCTCCTCCACCCGGACTGGAACGAATGACCGAACTGGGGTTGGTTTCCAATATAATCTACCTGCTCAGTGGAGGCAAGCGGACAATCGCGGGGTGTCGTGAGCTCCACGACATAAATCACATTTAGCAGATTGTTGAAGCTGTAAGTCGTGGATTTGTTTATGAAGGGCTTCTAATTGGGCATGCGTAGCAGTATCTATACTAACATGGTGAACTCCCCTATATGGTGAAAGTTTAGACCTAGTTGGAACTAAGGTGGTTGTCGTACGATCTCCTGGGGTCTGCTGTTCGGCTACCGCGGAACTCTGGAAAAGATTTCTACATTCATCAATGGTGAATTTCTCCATCATGTGCCCTCCAGCTGATATGTTGAACTCTCGCTACATCTCATGTGTGAGACTATTGTAGAATTTCTCGATGATGAACCACTCTGTCAACCCGTGTTGGGGACATCTACTAAGGAGAGTGTTGAAGTGTTCATAGGATACTGAATAAGGCTCGCCGGGATCCATCCTTAAGGAATGGATTTCCACCCGAGTACGCGAAGCCTTTGCTAGAGGGTGGTACTTTTTAAGGAATTTCACTTTCAGATAATCCCAGGTGGCGATCGAATTTGGCGGAAGCATCTCGAGCCACTCGGTGGCTCTAGATGAGAACGAGAAAGGGAACAGCCATAGGTATATAACATCACTCGTAACTCTGGTGAGTCTGAATGTGTTACAAATGCGCACAAACCTCGAAAGGTGAGTCGGTGCGTCTTCATCATCTCGCCCGTTAAATTGAACAAAATGGGTGAGCGCATTGATGATGTGTGATGGGATTTGCCAATTAGTGGTGGCAGCGATGGTAGTGAGTGCGATGGCAAACCGGGCGTCGTCATTGCCAACGTTGGCTTGCGGATGGACAGTGAGGCGTGCGGCCAAGGTGATGATTGAAAATGGACGTGGTGAGGTGTAAAACAGAAGAAAAACAAATAAAATAAAAATTAGGAAAAATAAAACCTAAAAAATCTAGACGCATAAAAAAGGAAATCCTAAGACTCTAGATACGGAAAAACCTAAAAGACTCAAAATTTCCACGGCAACGGCACCAAAAACTTGATGTGCTCGGAACGACTCTAAAAATGCTACTAAAGTAAATAATAAATCCTAGACCTAAGATACACCTAATTTTACCGAAACAGCCTAAACCAAACCGAACCCTAAGGCAGTGAACCTGTCAGATTGTAGTAGAGCTAAGGAAGACCGGGTATCGAACCTAGGGACACTATTCTAGCTAAACTCTAACCTAGGACCTAAGAAAGGAAATTTGAGAATTTGATTTGAATTTGGTTTTAGGAATGTATTAACTAATTTACCTAACTGTCAACTAACACTCTGAAACAGGAAACTTTTGAGAAGATAATCAAATAAGAGAAAGTCACCACGTAAGTTAATCTTGCTATTGCCAAGTGTCCCCAGTAACGGCGCCAAAAACTTGATGTGTTCGGAACGTACCTAAAAATACTAACTTATCCTAGACCTAATCCTACACCTAGACAACCTAATTTTACCGAAAATCCTAACTAACCGAACCCTAAAGGCAAGTGTACCTATCAGATTATAATAAAGATAAGGAAGACTGGATATCGAACCTAAGGACACTAAGAAGCTAGAATCTAACCTAGGACTTAAGAATGGAAATTTGAGCGAATTTGGTTTTCAGAATTGATTACCTTAAATCAACTAATTTTAACTAACTAGCAACCAAAATCGAGAAACTTAGAGAAAACAATCAGATGAGAGAGGGCACCACCTAGACTCCTATTAAACACTCACAACTTAACTCGGTTTTAGTAATCCTGGTAGCGGTTAGTTGAACTTTTGAGTTCTTCCTAACAGATAATCCTATGCTCGGACAAGAGTTCACTTTTTAGGTACTTCCTACTTCAGCTAGACCTAACCACCTCTGAACCTAATCTCGGGCACCCTGAGCTAGCAGGAGCTACCACTAATTAACTGTGAATGACTCGGAATAGCAAATTAGGAAACTAACCTAGGGAATTTCCTTTTGGGACTGTATGCCACGGTACTGGAAATAATAGCGAATTTGCAAACAGAAATAATAATAACGCAATTTTTATTGAATCAGAACAATATTTCAAACTACAGAAAGGGGTAGAAGCTGTATAATGAAATGAATGCAGGAAAAATAAATAACAGAAGACGAAGCCAGAGCTCGTGTTGAACATGATTTCCTTAA
The DNA here is from genome assembly GCA_039602395.1 of Deinandra increscens subsp. villosa. Taxonomy (NCBI): domain Eukaryota; kingdom Viridiplantae; phylum Streptophyta; class Magnoliopsida; order Asterales; family Asteraceae; genus Deinandra; species Deinandra increscens. The sequence goes on from JBCNJP010011929.1 coordinate 6,050, forward strand.
AACAGATTTCGGTCTGTTTCCCAGGATACGGTGGCTAAATCAACGTATTACCGAAGTTTTTACTTGCCTGAGATCGCAGAGAGAGTTGAATTCGAGAAGAGCGAGAAGAGGAGAATCGTTTTCTGTGTGTTTTTTCGGTCCGTCATCGATGGGTTTATATAGCCACGAAATGGTGTGCTGTCCAAGACAACAATCAACATTAAAACGCATATCAGTTTCCGAAATAACTGATTGCGTATTAACTGTACATATCGTTTGGATGGAGTGCTCTCCAAGAACAATCATTTCCAGAAATAGATAGCGGGAGGAGCAAAAACCAGTCTACGTGAACCCGACCATTTTCGAGTCGCATTCGTGTCCGCAGGATGCGCGAGCACGCCCAAGATTTTTAACCGGGTTTCTCATTTTTCTGCACCCCCCCCCCCCCCGCGTAGATATTGGAGTATAAAGTGACATTATAATTTGAGAACCATCCAAGTTCCTTGGCTTATAAACCACAATTCATATTGAACCACTTCCAATGTGGGACAAATGGTTTTTAGCTCAAATATATAGTTTTGTAGACCACACTTTGAGAATCGATATCTCATTCACCTCTTAATCACTTTGGACGTTTAATATCTCGTTGGAAAACCCTTGTCCTAGGCTATTCAACCATATCAAATAATCCATCTAATTATTATATCTACATATAAATAATTAGGTCCAAAGTTAGGAGAAAATACATCTTTTCCCCTATTTTTTCCAACAATCCCCCACATGAATGGAGATCGATGGAGCAATGTACTCGATCATTCTGAAATCTCAACAGTTGAGTCTTGCGTAGGATAGGTAGGTGTCCCCTTTGAACCTTTCCTTGTAAAATGGGGTCGGGAAGCTCTAACACCAGCTCTAATGACAGGGCTCAAACCATACACAAACCGTCGAATCTTGGTCGACACTTTCTTCGCCATATGCGGGACCAGATTTAGCAGCTCATTGAACCGATTGATGTAAGTCATGTAGTCTGAACCCTTCATCTCTAGATGAATAAACTCGTTCTCTAGATTTTCAGACTCGTGCTCTGGGAGAAACATTTGCTGAACCAACTTACGAAACTTGGCCCACTCCATATCATAGGCCTTGGTCCTTCCACGCTTATGGAGTTCCGTCTTCCACCAGGTCAACACTGGACCCTTGAACGATAGTGAAACAAACCTCACTTTATCCTTCTCAGCACACTCACTAATATCCAGTGCCCCTTCGACTTCATCTTACCAGTTAAGAGCTTCAGTGGTGCTCTTATCACCTCGGAAAGTTCCTGGCTTACTAGCCATGTAAGTCTTATAACTTCAACCTCTTTCTTCGATTATTCTCTCCTCTTTCTTACTCTTCTTTCACTCATGTTCCCCCGAGCTGTAGGAATCAGGATTGTGATAGCGAGGCCTCTTAGGCTCGTTTCAGGAACTAGCAGATGACTCAACTCTGACAACCTGGTGCCTTTCACACTTGGACCTACGATGGTGGCTTGACTCGGTCCTTTCAACATATAAGGGGTCTTGCTTTTCTTTGTCATCCTTCTCTACTGCTATCCTGTTTTCTTGAGTAACTAGATTCGGGAATGCCGCAGCAATCCCGTCCGCGATCAATTTCTGGAATCACTCTTCTTGCTCCTTTTCGCGTTGTTCTGAAGTAAGAGGATTTCCATCCTTCCCATATACAACATGTAGGGATCGGTTGTCTTCAATCAGCTTCTTTCTGAATATCGTTAGTATTCTGACGTGTCCTTTTTCCGGTGGTCTTGCTAACACCGGCCTTTGTCATCGACTAAAAGTAAGGGGAGACGCCCGATTATAATCAACATAAAGCGGTTCATTTAGACTCAACTGTAACGCATCTGTGACACGGACCAACCTCCACAAGGGGTAATCACACAAACGGGGTATAAGTTCTTGCTCCGGTCTTGCCCCCACGGTATGGATCAACGTGAAGCATCGCTTCAGTTCCATGTCTCGTGGATCTACGGAGGGAACACCCATCCGATACAACCCGGAATAGGGGGGAGGGCTCACGAAACTAAGCACCGTCATGAGTAGTTACAGAAACAGAGGATATAGGGAGTTCTAAGCAATTTCTACTCAAGACATTACTTAACTTCTAGCTTCAACAAGCTACAATATCCTGAGCACAATATAATCTAGTATCAATACCGCAAAAAAAAAGTCATCACACTAGATTCCATAACAACACAACCATAAGTCTTACAATGTTTAGCAACCAAATACAAACACAACACTTAAATATTACAAGTTCTAAACAACCATACGATACAGTGTCTGAAAATCACAAATACAACTGAAGGGAAAACATCATAACAATAAGAACCATGAAAAGATAAGGACCACAGTCACATCGAAACTAGCACAATATCAACACGACCACAGCATCAGCACCCGAATCCATCAACGGTGTTTCTTCTTCTTCCCCATGCCTAACCCAATCCTAGCTGCTTCCCCGAAAGCAGATGACACCTTGGATAACATTTTCGCCATACTCTTTTCTTTCTTCTTAACCTCCTCGTTCTCCTTTACCAGTGGCGGTTCTGCTCCACAAGAGCAGAAACATCAGGAGTACTCGGTCCAATGACGTCACGATAAGGTGAGTAAGGGAATGGATAACCATGGCACGAAAAGGATGAACGGTGAGGCTCAATATAGGGTGCGTACGGAGCATATGGGTAGGATGGCATCATGTATGGTGGGGGTGGCGGATGATGAGCATAGTATGAATCAACAGGGGGTAGGTACAAAGGGACGTGAGAGTTGTAAGACCACTACAATGCTAGGAACGAGTAGCGGTCGGAAACTAAGCCTACCTGCTGGGCCTCCATACGTGCAACAATGTAGGGGTCACGGGGATCCATAGCATAATGAGGGGGTGGCGGTGGAACAGGCTGTCCTGACACAACGGCGGCTGCCATGACGATGGGGACCTCGACCATCGGCTCAGACTCGTCGGGGGCCATCATCAACTCCAATGGCGTAGCTCGATGGGGCGTAAGTGGGGGATGAATAGACGTGGTGATCATGGTGCTGTGAGTGATAGCTAACATAGTGTCCCGTGAAAGCTAAATGACCAAATGGTTACCGGGCTGCTGGGGCTACGGATGCTATGGTTGCGGTGGCTCCACCTCGTATGCCTGCTTCTCAGGCCCGTCCTCATAATCATCCAAAGCGGTACTACAGAAGCTATGGAAAAACCGGCATCAATCTCCTCCTGAGTCAGCTGGATCTATGGTTGAGGGCGAACACACATACGAGCTCCAATGCGCTTCCACGACGGTCGCAAAAGTTCCTGTGGCTACTCCTCCCAATACGGCGTGTTCCGAATGAACACTGAAGGAGACACGATATATCCCGAAGAATCGGGGCTCAATGGAATAACCGGTCGGCTGGGACCTGCTTCCACCTTCTTCTTTCCTTTTCCACTAGATCGCGAGGATGATGTTTTGCTTCGTCCAAGCACCATGACTTCATATTACCTGTCCAATTGAAAAGTCAGTACCATACCTTTAATCCAAATAATCCCATGCATGCCTAGGGTACCGTTACCCTAACTCACAATAAGGACGATGTGTCCTATAAAACCATGTACACAGAATAACCATCAGCTTAGGTTAGCTTTCTAGGACTCACCAAGTCTTAGTGCATCTGTGGGTAGGAATGTCAGTTTACAAGGCTGAAACTAGCACCGACCTTCCACCTAACTCACGACCTTCCACCTAACTCACGAACTTCCACCTAGGTCAACACTTAACAAAGGTGGGACTATCAACTTTCACGTGCTTGCTAGGGTTCACTAACTCTTAGTGCACCTGTTGGTAGGGATGGCAGTTGGCAAGGCTGAAATCACTACCGACCTTACACTAAACCTTAATTACTCCCTAGCAAACAAACGTCCACCTAAGTCCTAGACTTAGCATCGTGCTTAGCCTAAGAGTTCTTATAGGTTCAAGCTTAGTGGCTCTAAGAGTCATCTAATCTGCTGGAACCTTGGGTTCTGATACCAACCTGTCACACCCCGCCCCGCCACGCCCTGCCAGACGCGGGGAAGATGAGAGTGGTATCGGCCGCCCATATAAGAACTTGCGGAAGCAAACAGATAGATACAAGAGTAAACAAAGGCTCACAACAACGGATTACCCCTCCAACAAACATAACTAGAGCCATGTCGGCTATAACATAGATTATGTTAAGTCTTACATACAAGCTTCAAAAATAAACTAAGCCTAGGGACACCCTAAGGTTACAAGTACGGTGAGGGCACAAACAAACAACACAAGATAGCCATGACAGTCACAAAAACGACAAAATAACAAGATAATCCCCAAAACCCACAACACCATCTCGTCCCAAAACCACAACGTGACTTCCGCCATAGCTTTACTTACCTGCACATGAACCAAAAAGATGTCAAGAACAAAAAGTTGTTGGTGAGTCGTAGCGCATTTGACTCATTTTCACAACCAAAACTTGTTTCCAAAAACACTGTACCTACTATAAATTCCTATGGTTAAACCAGCACGCAAGAGGGGTAAACAGACCAGTGGCCATCACCGCTTCCCATGACTAGGCATATACGCCATCACCCGACCCCTAATAGATCAACAAGAACGGGTATGAGACACCTTGATCTACCTCTATAGCTATATGTTTTTATGGCCCCACACGGACCTAAATTAACCATACTAATCTGTCATGAACGTCACGTAACATGCAGTAAATTTATAACACTGTAACACGTACCTAAGCACAATAACAAGTAACACAACAAGACAAGGTTCATGTACACCCCAAAACATTTAAATAAAAGTAGGGGAAAAGCTATCAACTCACAAATTGCAACGGGCGAAAAAACTATAACGTCACCGGGCATGAGGAAATCCAAGGTCCAACAATTGTATCACAGATGCGAGTCTAAAAATATATATACATAAATATATATCAGAAACTAACCCAAAACAAAGAACATCTACACAATGTTTTTGTGAAGACAACAACACGAACGGGAAGTTACAAACATTCCCGGGAATGTACCGAGAGGCCAAAATAGCCATACGAGATCCTCGAGTCCAACCGGGTGGTGAAACATCACTATTATAATTCCACGGGACTCTACTCGTAAAATTAACACAACCGGGTGCTCGGTAATTTCCCAAACACAAAACAAAACAAAATCATGAAACTGTCCATGCAGTCCTCATGGGTGGTCAACAGACCACGTTAACTTTCCAGGCTATTAGGACTACGAGCGTACCAAGAAACGAAACCCATGCGGTCCTCATCGACTATTTTGTCATTTAGTGAATTTTTCCCATTTTTGCATTTTTAGCTCGTTTCGACAACTGGATTTTGTTCCAACATGTCCCAGTTGCCAAATATCAAGAATCTAGGCACTGAGGCCCTGTCTAACCAAAGTTACAAGTCCCGGTTTTGTTCCAAATTTACCTGAAATTATATTGCAAGCGGGTTTAACCAATTTCAATGGTTTCCACCTATGGACTGATTCTAACTCAGATTTAGGGCCAAGAGCCACATGAGATCATCCAGGGTTCATTAACCCATTTTGAAAAGTCTAAAATACTCTGTTTTCGGGTTTTTAAACACAAAACAACAAACACCACCTCCACCCGATTACCATTCTCTTCCTATGTGACAATCTTGTCATTGAGATGGTGGGTTTCCCATGCCAAATATTCCAGAAGCATTAACAAACCCGAAAATACACATGCATGCATAATAGACTTGGACCTTTAGCAACAAAACTTGTACCAAGCTTCTCCAAGCGGGTTTTTCAGTTCTCTAAGGTTCTTGATCCTCCAGAAATGAATCCACCCTTGCATGCATCATTAAAACTGATTTTAGGCAATGGATCATCTAAAAACTTGATATAAAGCAAAACCCGACATAAACTAACCTTGGATTGCAACACGAACACTCCCACAAGTCTTTGATCACTCTTGATCAAACATGCAATGCCTTTAGAAACCCTAGAAACTCCTTTTCAATAGAGGATTACAACATAACCATGCTCAAAATAGAGAAATGGGTGAACTAGAGGTTTACCCAAGCTTTGTGGAACTTGTATGTGCTTAAATATTCACATCCAAAACACACATTTATCACCTTTTGAAACTGCATTGCTTGATCACGACATTCAGGTTTGTAGAGAATCTGTTAGAGCATATTCCTATGCTATGAATGTCTCGTGTATTGTATCCATGTGAGCGTGTCTAAGTGATAGTTGTAGTGTTGATGCATGAACCTTGTGTGGCCGTTACTGTTCGAATTGACGAACAGACTGATTTGAGAGTGGACAAAGTCTGGGGTCCGAGCCTCGGCCGAACTCAAGGTTCGGAGGCTCCGAACCTTGGCCGAACTCCAGGTTCGGAGGTCCCAGGTTCGGCCCAGAATGAAATAGTCTTTGTATTTCTTTGTAAGTTTCTGTCTTGTTTCTGTGTGTTGAGAGGGGAGGTTCTGTCCGACCTCCCCCAGAGCTTAATCGTTTGTATACTCCTTCGGTTTATGTAATCATTCAACACAATATATGACAAAACTTCCGTCTCATCCATAGAATCGATCTCTACATGCTTTTTCAAGTGGTATCAGAGCTGTTGGCTCTTTCTATGGTGGAAATCTATCGTTTTTCTTCATTTCGAGACGTTAAATCTTCGGTTAGGGGTGATTGGATGTGTTTCTGATTGATTTTTGATCAATCGAGTCTTCCTGAGTCATGTTTTTACCTAACAGAAGCATCTGGATGTTCAAGTTCGATCAAATTCTGAATCTAGTGGGTTTTTCCAAAAATTGTTTGGTTTTTCGCGTTCGGCCGAACTCCACGTTCGGTGTAACCGCTCCGAACTCCAGGTTCGGAGTACGCTCGGAATAACCGCTCCGAACTCCAGGTTCGGAGGGTCCGAAGGTCAGGTTCGGAGATGGCTCCGAAGGTCAGGTTCGGACAAGGTCCGAAGGTCAGTTTCGGAGAGGGTTCGGAGGATCGGGTTCGGAGGTAGATCGGACAAAGTTCGGACGAGCTCGGATGCATTTTTAATGAAGCAATTTTGGTCAGTTTCCCAGCCAGGGGCTCTGCCCCTTGGACCCCGCCAGGGGCTGCCGCCCCTTGGACCCCGCTTCTCAGGGGCGCTGCCCCCGAACCCCCGTTAAGTGGGAATTTCAAAGAAGCGGATCAGCTATCGAGTTTACCCTTGATTCGGTAGTTGTGGGGTGTTATGTTTGAAGAAAATCCAGATCACGATATTTGTTATGAGTTAGTGATCGAATTTCAAGAAATGTGTTTGTGGGTAGTCATGGTTCTTGATGATGGACAGAGATTCAAGAATACGTGTTTTTGATGATGGACAGAGATTCGGAGACATGGTTATGATTACTTGGGAACGTTTGTCGAAGATTATCATTCCACACAAACTGAAGATTAAATGAGATTAAAGATTCCGTTGCGGGCCACTTGAGTTTATCATTCCACTACAAGAATGCGGGTTTGGAATCATAAGAAATTGAAGATTTGAATATGTCACTTATTTAGGGGGGAATTTGGGGATCCTCAAACTTTCAAAACTTTCAAAGTTTTATAATTGAAAAAGTGAATATTCAAAAGCAATCAGTTCAGGGATGATGGTGGTTTTTGATCTTCATGGAAATGTGGTATATTCTGATGTTCGTGCGAACCGATATGTCAAAGTTTTCAATTATGGTTTGGAACTTTCTGTCATATGCCCGATACTTTCTTGAGTTGTCGAAAGACTTGGTCAAATTCCAGTCTGCAACGAGATATACGTTTACCGGAGTAATATATTGGGATGGATTTGATGCTGAGGGGGAATTTCAGTGATTGAAGATGCTGATTATGTCTGTTTTCATAAAGATCAGAATGTGTTACAATTCGGTGAAGATTGAAGATTATTATCAAGATGCAGTGATGTTCGTGTGTCTTTATAATTTCCGGATACAACTTATGAAGTAAACCATTATCATACATGCCGGTTCCAATTGGATGGTTGTGCTTGAAGCTAGGGGGAATTTTATTAGTTGTGGAGATTGTACAAGATTCGAATTGTGTCCTGCATACCTGATGATTCAGTCAAGGGGAGTTTGCTAAAGATAGAGATGTCTGCAGCAAGCTGACTGAAGATTGCTAGAAGATCAATGTCTGGATTCGACAGTAACGTCCAAGGGGGAATTTGTTGATGCATGAACCTTGTGTGGCCGTTACTGTTCGAATTGACGAACAGACTGATTTGAGAGTGGACAAAGTCTGGGGTCCGAGCCTCGGCCGAACTCAAGGTTCGGAGGCTCCGAACCTTGGCCGAACTCCAGGTTCGGAGGTCCCAGGTTCGGCCCAGAATGAAATAGTATAAATAGTGAAGTCTTTGTATTTGATTGTAAGTTTTTGTCCAGTGTCTTCTCAGATCAATGTGTTGAGAGGGGAGGTTCTGTCCGACCTCCCCCGGAGCTTAATCGTTTGTATACTCCTTCGGTTTATGTAATCATTCAACACAATATATGACAAAACTTCCGTCTCATCCATAGAATCGATCTCTACATGCTTTTTCAT
>JBCNJP010011930.1:0-14658 GCA_039602395.1 Deinandra increscens subsp. villosa
GGCATATTGCCAAGATATATCCAATTCAGTTAGTTGATCATCATCAAGAGCATCAAGATCCTCGCTGGTTAACTTTGCATCAGCAACATTCTTGAGAATCAAACCAAAAGATGATGAAATCAATGCAGAAATCATTTTAGCACAATCATCTGTTGATTCAGCTGAAAAAGCATTCTGACTTGAAAAATTTGGAATTGTGAAATTGCAACCCCTTGAAGAACTATCATCAGAATTTCCTGAAACTCCAGCTATAAAAGCAACACTTGGTGCTGTATTCTGATTTGTATTCAGATTTGGCTTAGACTTTGCACTCATGCTTGCACTATTCTCACCATGATACAATTCAGGATTTTGCAAAGTAGCAGTTGACTTCTTTGAGTTTAACATTTCCATTTCTCGAGCATGAAGTTTTCCAGTAAGCTCGTGAAATGTCATTGTAGAATAATCCTTGTCATGCATGATTAGCAAAACATAATTTTCCCATTTCTCTGGCAAAGCTTCCAAAATCTTTTCTTTCAAATCCGCATCAGTTTTCTCAATTCCAACAACCTTTAACTCACTAACTAAATGTGACAACCTTGAAACAAGAGCACTAATATTTTCATTATCATAATTCTGGAAATTATCAAATTCTTTGTTCAAAACCTTCTTTCGACTCTTCTTGTAGTCATCATTACCCTCACATCTCGCTGATAAAGCATCCCACAATTGCTTAGATTTCTTGCAAGTGCTAAATTGATGAAGCAACTCAGTAGGTAATGCCATCGTAAGATAACCATAAGCTTTTTGTTCAAGCTCATATGATTTTCTTTCAGCAAGATCAAAGGTATGAACTTCTTTGAAATCTCCCGCATCAGTTGGATGTTGATAAAGTTTCTTGAGCGGGATCCATAAATCGATATCATTCGTGCTTATGTAAGCAGAAAATCGTTTCTTCCAATTTTGGTAATCTTCAAGCTTCAACAATTTGGGAACTTTCTGACTTGTTCCGATTTCATTGTCAAAATTCAGCATGGTTTGCATGGCACTTTGCATTGCAGCAAACGCGTGAAATTCCGACATCGTTCGAAAAAAAATAGATTCTGTCGGCCGAACTCTCTCCGAACTTATTACTAAGCTCCGAACTCTGTCCGAACCTAAAACCAACCTCCGAACTTCGTCCGAACTTGCTCCGAGTCAAAATCAACAGACCGAACTCCTAAGAGACTCCGATCTAGCACCGAACTATCTCCGAACCTTGACTAAACGCCGAACCTTGTCCGAATTTACACCGAACTATCACCGAGACTACTCCGAACCTAGACCTCGGAGCAGTTACTCCGAACCTAAAGAGATCAGTCCGAACTTCGACATAATTTTCAAAAACGCTCGATTTTTGATGAATTTTGACGAGATTTGTAACAATCAGACCAGAAACATGATGAGGAACGATTTAGGAGCAAATTTGACACAAAACGCACGTCAGAAATGATTGAAAATACGTAATGAAACTTGAGAAAAACTTCAAAAAACGCTCAAAAGTCCGAGAATAGCAACCACAGATCAGTAGAGTGAACCAGAAAGCTCTGATACCACTTGAAAATGCGTGAGCATCGGATCGTCTACTCGATCTAGCTAATCGGACATCGAAATGTAATTAACCAATTGATTTATTGATCAACGAAGAACAATTACAACCAGTAATCACTTAGAAATAGACTTAGAGAATACACACTCAGAAACACACACTTAACAGATCTTGCACGCTCAGAACTCTCCCAATTACAAAGACCAAACCTCTATATATACTAGCTGACCGAGCTTCGGCCGAACCTCAGGTTCGGCCAGTCTGAACTTCAGGTTCGGACCTAGTTCGGCCAGACCTAGTTTGACTTGATATTGATTTTGCTTGATACTTCACATGACGCACATATCAGGTATCAACAAGCACAAGTGTCAATGCACAGAATACAAGGAGAATCACACATCACATCAAGTAATCATTAAATTCGTCTAAGTCTTTTGTCAGATCGTTAAGTTGTACAGGTCAGATCGTTAGTCTCAGAAGCTGGTCATTAAGATACACAGGTCAGGTCGTTAGCTATTTGGTCAGGTCATTAACCTTATAGTCAGATCGTTAACTAATAGCCAGATCGTTAACTAATAGTTAGATCGTTAACTAATAGTCAGATCGTTAACCAAAGTATCTAGTCGTTAAAGCTCTTTCAGACTGTCTGATCGTTAAGCATATGAAGGCAAGTCGTTAAGGCTAATACACTCAAGTCGTTAAGACTAATACACTCAAGTATATTTATCATGCAAGTCGTTAAGGCTAATACACTCAAGTCGTTAAGACCTTTGTTGGCAGATCGTTAAGCACAACATGGGTCAAATCGTTAAGAGTAAATCTGCCTGATCGTTAAGAACAACTCAAACATGAAATATATTCGAAGTGTTTGAACAACCAAACAAACATACAAACACAAGATTAACACATATGTAAATCAAGCTGAACCAACATAAGATAATAAGCAAACATACAATATAAGTATTCAAAGTTCAGCATAAACTAAGTTATCACAAACTGAAATGTTCAAATACATAGATAACAAAATTCATGTTGGTTCTGCAGCTTCACTTGTGATCTTGTTCTTGGGTTCGTGTGTTCGTGTTATCACCAACCTCCAGGTTCCAATATTTCTAGATTTCCTCTTCAGCTAAAAGGGCTACATGATCAAGTGTCAGACTCAAATCTTCCACCTGCAATGTCCATTCGTAACCTGGTGTATGTTGAACAACCAGTGCCCCGTCATTCTTCCCTGTCTCCTTCTTCACACTTTCACCTCTGTTCTCAGTCTTATTTTCTCTATCAACCCTGGGCTTGGTGCATTCCCTTGCATAATGCCCATACTCATTGCAATTATAGCGCCTCAGGTTCGCTTTATTGAAGCTGAGCTTTATCCCTTTTCCACCGTTCCAGTCCTTCTTTCCTATCTTCGCCATGAACTGCTTAGCTCTCAGGGCTGACATTCCCATCTGGTAAGAGATATCCATATGCTCCAGGTCTTCTGGGTTGACTTGATTCACATCATCTGGGCAGAAGTGAACCTGCTACGAGTTCCTGGTAGCAACTCATAATCCCTACCCCAAGAGCAAAACTGGGATCTTTGGATAGAGCACTAACATCCAAAGAGACAAAATTTGATGTTCCAGATGTACTCGACCCAGTGGCTTGAGCAATAAATCCCATTGGAGTAGGATGTGGGTTATTAGGTGCAACAGCTGGCTGTGAGATGAATGCTTGATTCAGTTGATTCATTAATGCTCCGTTACCTAGTTTTCTGGCCCTCTTCTGTTTTTTTTTCTTCATATGCTCTAATGGTAGACATGAGCTCGCTTAGCGGTGAGGTGGACATTTGCACTGTCTTTTCAATCAACTCAATAGTGCTGTCCCAATTTGGCGGAAGAGAATTTACCAGCTTTCTGTTGACCTCGACCTGTGTATATGTGACTCCAGCATCTTTCATTCCAGTGACAATTTTGATGAACCGTTGAAGCTGAGTCTCAATATTTTCACCAGGGATGTAATTAAACTCATTAAACTGTTCTCTTAGATTTTCTTTTCGAGATTCCTTCATATCATTATTTCCTTCGTAAGCGGCCACAAGAGCATCCCAAAGGGTCTTAGCGGAGGTGTACTCTTTGAAAGCTTCAGCTACTTCAGGAGATAGGGCCATGGTTAGAGCAGCCAATGCCTTTCTATCTCGTTCCACCTTTTCCCAGTCGTCATCAAGCCATTCAGATTTTCCTTTAGGTTTGGGTGGCTGACCCTGTTCTCCAGCTGTCGATGGGACAAAGTCTCCCACCTTGACCGATCGCATGATCTTGGGATCATGGTAGTTTATGTAATTCACGAATCGGTACTTCCAACTCATGAAATCCTTGCCAAACATCAGACGAGGTGGTCTGGCATTGGTTCCGATTTTAGCATCCATTTCAAGAGTTGCACTTGACAAGCTGGACATATCAAAGGCTATTGCTAACACTGAGAGGCAAGAACCATAGGTTTTTTGATCAAGAAACTATGGGTCGAAAAGTGGTTTTCGGTCGAACAAGGTTGATCGAAAAGTACTTTTCGATCGGAAAGTGACAGGTTGAAAAGTGTAGGAGCGATCGAAAAGCGGATCTGGATCGAAAAGTCTCGGAGGGGACTTTCCGATCGGGGAGATCAGTGGATCGAAAAGTCACAGGGGACTTTCCGATCAGGATGACGGATCGAGAAGTCACAGGAGGGACTTCTCGATTGAGAGGCGATTCATCGAAAACTCACTGGGGGGACTTTCCGATTGAGAATTCTGATCGAGAAGTCACAAAGTGGGACTTCTCGATTAAGAGCTGTTGGTCGAAAAGTCACTGATGCGGACTTTCCGACTGACGATGCCTGATCGAAAAGACACAGAGGGTCTTTCTCGATCACAGGGAGGCGACAGGAAAGGGTTTTCGATCAACCAGGCTGATCGAAAAGTCTCTTGTAGGGTCGAAAAGTCTCTGATTCACGAACCGTTGGTCACGAATACTTCTGTCTTAATTCGAAACCTGCAAAAAATTCTTCCGAAACTTGCTAATGCTGAAAATCACCACAAAAGCTCAGACCGTTAGTTGTCAAAACTTGAATCGGATATCGCGAGAGCCTCGAAACTTGCGTTTCTTGGCTTTGATACCAATTGTAAGGATCAAATCGAACCCTCACGCGATATCAAAGTCTATAACCACCGTGCGGAATCCGGTGATTATAGGTGATTCAAGATTAAATGTAAATAATATGAATAAGCAATAAGAACAAGAGCAAGAACACAAACCAGAAGAAGAAACACACTTTACTAATCACCTTGATTGCAACAAACTGATCGAAATTCTCTCAAGAGAATTTCGTGAACACCAAAATCGTAAAACACCAAAAGAGTAATCAACCCTAATTACATAAACTAGCTCTCCTTATATAGGGAAGCCTATGCTTGATCAACAAGCAATAGGATTCGGCCTATAGGGCCTAATTTCGACCAACACATAACCCACACAACCCATTTACATGTTCATAGCCCAACTACATTTAACTAGCCCAAAAGTATTTCTAATGCAAAAGCCTTATACAATTTCTAGACTCTACATAGTTCGAAAAAATAACCGCTCCGAAGTCATACGAATTTACAGTTCGGATCACTTCGCATTCCACTTTGTTTCTGTTCGTTTGATATCTGAGTTCTGGTGAAGTCACTTCGGAATTCACTCCGCTTCAGTTTGGTTAAATTCCACTTCGCTTTTTAGTTCGGAACTCAGTTAGTGTAAGTCACTTCACTTTTCACTTCGGATCACTTCGTTTCTACTGATTCACTTTAGATCCACTTTGGATCACTTCGTGTAAGCATTTTCACTTCGAATCATTTCGGATAATCAGAATTATCAACTTGTCGTGATGTCGGATTCCAAGCATTCGCAGTGATTCAAACATCAATGCAAGCACTACTTAACAATGACAATGAGATCGGAACGGTCAAAAAGTTTCCAAGATTACCATAATTGGAGAAAGAGGTTCGAGTCTTACATTGGTACTTCAACTGTGACCTCTGGATCGTGATTAACGAAGGATATGCTTATCCAGTTGATGGTAATGGGGTTTCGATTATGCAAAGAAATTTGAATGTCGATCAAAAGGCAAACTATACTCGAGAGCAAAAAGCTTATGGTGCGCTTACGATGGCGTTACCAAAAGACTTGCTTCATCAGTTTAAGACCTGCAAGAATTCGAAGGAGTTATGGAATGCTTTAAAAGAGCCATGTGAAGGAAACGAGCACTATAAGTAAAGCAAGAAGAAGGTTTTAAGGAAAGAATTTGAAAATTTCAAACATTTCGATGGCAAAGGAGTGTCTGACTTTATCTCCAGATTCTGTCATCTAGAATCTGAGATCGATTTTTTGAGTATTAAAAAAGAAGATGATGAACTGAAGGAGAAGTTACTGGAAGCATTATCGGAAAAATGGGAACCGTATGTGTTGTTATTAACACATGATAAGGAATTCTCAAAATGACGTTTTTGCAATTGATTGGAAAGCTTTAAGAACGGGATTTGGGAATGAAGAACGTAAACAACAGACCTGCTCAAGTACAGAATTCGGAATTGTATTATGGTCAAAATGCTGCAACTATTTCTGGTAAATCAGGAAAAAGTGTCAATTCAGCACCTGCAATAGCATTTGTAGCAGGAGGTGTATCTGAAGGGGTAAACATGTCTAATTCTGAGAACTTTGAGTTGAGAGGTTGTACAGTATCAATTCCAGCAAGCAACACTATAAATGCAAGTAAACTGGCTCTCTCGGTTAATATGACTAAAGATTATATGGCGTTGGTGTCTGCTCTTGTGTCATCTTATTATGGGGTAATCACTGGAAAGGTGAGTAATGTTGAACTCACGGAGGAAGACTATGATCAGGTAGATCCAGATGACTTGGAGTTGATGGATATAAATTGGCAGTTTGCAATGTTAGCGAGGAGAGTTAAGAGGTTTCTAAAAGAGACTGGAAGAAAATATCTAAATTCTGGTGGAAGAATTGGGTTTGATAAATCCAAGGTGCAATGTTATAACTGTTCAAATTTTAGACATTTCGCACGAGAGTGTCAACAACCCAAAAAGCAAGAATATCACAAATCCACACAGAAAACTGATACTTCTGCTGGTAACCCTAAGTATACAACAACAAACTCAGGGAGTGCTTCTACTTCAAAATCTGACTCTACTCAAGCCCTAGTTCACAAAAGAGTTAACTTCGTTTTTGGTCCCTGAGGTTTACCAGTTTTCTCATTTTTAGTCCAATTTTAAAAAATAGTTAATTTAAGGGCCTCACCTTTGGTTTTTTCTCAATTTTGGTCACCTTAAAAAATTCATCCAAATTAATTGTTAAAATGAATGACATTTATGTCCGAATTGAACTCTATTCACCTCTTGTAGAGACCATATTTTGTAAGGCTTTTGCATTAGACATTGTTGGGCTAGTTTATAATATTGTTGGGCTAAATGTAAAGGTGGTTAGTGGGTTAGTGGGTCTGGTCGTAGATAGGGTATGTGGGCCGAATTTTGTGACTTGCTTAATAAGTCTAGGTTTCCACTATATATGGAATAACTAGTCTACATGTTTAGGGTTGTTGCTTCTTTTGTGTTTTGAGGACTAAAGGTGTACTGAAATTCTCCTTGAGAATTCAACTTTCATTAGTTGATTGGTAATTGGATTCTTCAAATATTATTCAATCGGTTTGTGTTTCTTTATTGTTTTTCTATTCATCCGTTATTGATTATTTTGATTATTCTTGAATCATCACTAATCACCGGGTTCCGCACGGTTATTAGTAGACTTGATATCGCGTGAGGAGAGAATTCGATCCTTACAATTGGTATCAGAGCCAAGAAACGCAAGTTTTGAGGCTCTCGCGATATCCGATTCAAGTCTTTGGTAACTAACGATTTGAGTGTTTGAGGTGTTTTTTAGCTTTTAGCACAGTTTGGAAGTATTTTTGCAGGTTTCGATTCAAGAAAGAAGCTTTCGTGGTGTTTTGATCGTGATTTGGTGACTTTTCGACCCTGTTCAAGGCATTTTGATCGTCCTCCTGTCGAAAAGATCATTCTGTCGCACTGTTTCGATCGAGAAAGTCCCTTTGAGACTTTTCGATCTGCCTTCACTCAATCGAGAAGTCCTCTTTGTGACTTTTCGATCAGCCACTTCGATCAGAAAGTCCCCCTGAGACTTTTCGATCAGCCTTCATTCGATCGGAAAGTCCCCCTTGTGACTTTTTGATCAGCCTTCATCCGATCGGAAAGTCCCCCTGTGACTTTTCGATCAACCGTCAACCGATCGGAAAGTCCCCTCTCAGAATTTTTCGATCCACTCATACTTTTCGATCGAGAAGTGTGCTTTTCTACTGAGACCCTGTCCGATTGAAAAGTAATTTTCGACCGTGTCTTCCGACCGAAAACCACTTTTCGACCCAACCACTTTTCGATCGAAAATCCATTTTTTCGACTCCCAGCTTGTTCTTTCAATGGCTTTCGACATGTCAAACCTGTTCAGTGCAACTCGGGAGATGGATGCGAAGATTGGAATCAACACCAGACCTCCTCGCCTGATGTCTGGAAAAGATTTCATGAGCTGGAAATACAGGTTTGTGAACTATGTGAACTACAATGATCCCAAGATCATGCATTCTGTTGAAGTGGGAGATTATGTTCCGATGATAACTCCTGCAGCTGGTCAGGAACCCTAACCCAAAGTAAAATCTAAATGGACTGAGGAAGAATTGGAAAATGTAGAAAGTGATAAAAAGGCCCTGGCCGCTTTGACCATGGCTCTATCCCCAGAGGTAGCTGAAGCCTTCAAAGAGTACAAATCGGCCAAGACACTTTGGGATGCTCTTGTTGCAGCTTATGAAGGAAATGAAGACATGAAAAAGTCTCGAAGGGAAAACCTAAGGGAGAAATTCAATGAATTCAACTATTTACCAGGTGAAAACATTGAGACTCAGCTTTAGTGGATCATCAAAATTGTGACAGGAATGAAAGATGCTGGTGTTACTTACACACAGGTGGAAGTAAACAAGAAGTTGGTGAATTCTCTTCCACCAAATTGGGATAGCACAATTGAGTTGATAGAGAAGATGGTACAAATGACCACCTCACCATCAATGAGCACATGTCAACCATTAGAGCTTACGAAGAGAAGAAGCAGAAGAGGGCCAGAAAGTTGGGCAATGGAGCGTTACTGAACCAAGTCAATCAAGCTTTTATCTCACAACCAGCTCTAGTTCCTACCAACTCACACTCCAATCAGACAGGGTTTATCTGACAAGCTACTGGGTCTAGCTCATCTGGAACATCCAACCTTATTTCATTGGATATAAATAATCTAACCAGAGACCCCAATTTTGTTCTTGGTGTAGGTATTATGAGTTGCTATCAGGCACTCGTTGCAGGTTCTCTTCTACCCGCCGATTTAACTCCAGATGATGTGAATCAAGTCAACCCAGAAGACTTGGAGCATATGGACATTTCTTATAAGATGGGAATGTCACCCTTAAGAGCTAAGTATTTTATGGCCAAGACAGGGAAGAAGGATTGGAATGGAGGAAAAGGGATAAAGCTCAGTTTCAACAAGGCAAACCTGCGGTGCTACAACTGCAATGAGTATGGACACTATGCGAGAGAGTGCACCAAGCCAAAGGTTGAGAGAGATGTCAGAACTGAGGATAGAAATGAAAGCGTGAGAAAGGAGACACGGAAGAATGATAGGGCACTGGTGGTTCAGCACACACCAGGATAGGATTGGACTACACAAGTGGAAGATTTGAGTCTGACACTTGATCATGTTGCCCTCCTTGCAGAAGAAGGAGCACCTTAGGAAGCTGCTAAAGTTCTTCACCATGCTTTCATGGCAGACATCGCTCCAGGTTCTCAAGACAGCAATAATGAGGTACGTTCGAACTCTAAATGTCAATCTGTGTTTACTGAATGTAAAGACTGGGAACGTAAGTTTGTCAATGAAACCCTAAATCATGAGTTGACTTCTAGAGATCTTAGGGAATATAAAAGTCAAAGTAGGATATTTAGAGAAAAACTAGAAGCTGCTAAGTTAGACATTAAAAATCTTTAATCTTAAGTGAGTGACAAAAGTGCATGTCTTAGAATTGCTAACACCAAGGTTGAAAGTCTAACCAAGGAAGTAGAGGAGCTTAAAGCCAAATTAGGAACCTCACAAAACAAAATTGAACGAAATGACAAAATTATGTCTGAAATGTTGAAGGCGAGTTCTCTGTTTTACAATACTGATGCTAGAATGCGGCATGTTAAAGGGAACTCGGGACTAGGTTTTGGTGTTGATGATAACAATGAAAAATTCATGCACTCTGTCCCAATGCCTTTAATGCATGAAATGATTCCTGATCATGAAATCTTTAAGACTACTTTAGAAGTTAAGGCCGAAATTGACAGAAAACTTGCTGCTTGTCCTATTAAGATATCTGCTCCCGTTCCTAACGTTACTAACAATTCTACTTGTTGTGCAGATAAAGGTAATAAAGAAGCAGGGGTAGTGAATGTCAAGGAGGTTCCTAAGAGTCCAATGAAGTCTAACTATGATGATTTTTATAAAAACTTTGATTTTGAAAAACTTAAATCTTCTGTTAAGTCTGAGTCAAAAACTTCCAAGTCTGTTTTGTGTGATAAGACTTCTGTTTGTGGTGTGTTTACTTTTGGTAAATGTGATGCTAAACCTGTGAAACCCTTAAGAACTGCTAAGATTTTAAGAAGGGGTAAGGGACCACAGGTTGTTGGTCCCAAACCCGCAAGTGATGGTTTGTCTGGTGTGAAACTTTCTGAAAATAAGAATAATAGTGGTGACCAAAATGTGCAGAAAGTGCGGGACATTAGACCTCATGATTTTGTCCCGTACCCAGAAGTCAACTCTGCATATGACCAGTTTAAGCTGGTTCAGCGGGAATACATTTTAACCACAAAGCCCCATGGTAAAACCCATTGGATCCACAAAAATTGTTCAAAACCAACTTGGATATCCACTGGGCGTAACCAACAACAGGCTCCCGCATATCCAAAGAAACAGTCTTACCATGTCTGTGGTTGACCAGGACACGTGGCTAGAAACTGTTTACACCAACCATATGAACCCTTCTATCCCAAAAGGGTTCATCAGAGGCCCATTCCAAAGGATCACAAACAAAGTGACCCAACTCCAAGGACTGGTCCTTCAAAATCCAAGGTGCAGAAACCAGCACCTCAGAGACACACAGTACATCAAAAAAACCCAAGGCTCCTAAGTAACAGCCACAGACCATTTTTAAAGAAAACAAAGTGCCTCAGAAATCAGTAAAAGCATTTTTTTAAACCAGTTTGGAGACCAGAATCTGTTGAATACTCAAAACCTGTTTTAAAATTTGTTTCATCTATAAACCGGGTTTCTAAATCACCCATCCATCCAAAACCAGTTGGTCTGACTAAGTCCAATGGTTGGAGGAAGGAAGACAGGTGGAACATTCCAAAAGTGGTAAACCTGTCCTACAAGCCTACTGGGGTGTACAAAAAACACTCCACTTATTTCCAAGAGGTGAATTTTCAAAAACAAAATAGAAATAAAAATCCACCAATAGGGCTTCAGGAGCTTGGGAAAGAAAATCACCGTCCCAGACAGGTCAACACAAAGGACATTTTCAGTCCAGCCAAAACTGACCAACCTTCACCCAGACCCATTAAGGCATGGGTACCCAAGACTAACTAATCTCCTTTGAATGCAGGGACAGCCAAGGAGGACTGTTAACAACCTTTGGTATGTTGACAGTGGTTGTTCCCGACATATGACGGGCGACATATATCTACTACAACACTTGGGGCAATTTGATGGAGGATATGTATCGTTCGCAAGAGGAGTTGGAGGATATATCAGTCAGAAAGGAACGGTCAGAAATGGATGTCTCAGCTTCCATGACGTCAACTATGTAGAGCAGTTGAAACACATCTTGTTAAGTGTTTCACAAATCTGTGACAGGGAGTATCCAGTGCTTTTCAATAACAAGGAATGTCTGATTCTCAAAAATGGGTATTCCATCCCTGACGATTGGGTGTTAATGTGCACACCGAGATACGGCAACTCCTATGTTCTCAACATGCAGAAACCCCCCACAACTGAGGTGGCATGTCTCCTCTCCAAAACAGCTAAGAACCATGCTCAGTTGTGGCATAGGCGGTTGGGGCACATGAATCTGAAGAATCTGAATCGACTCGCAAAAGGAGGGCTTGTTAAAGACCTCCCAATCAAAGAATTTGTGCTCAAGGAGAAATGTGTGGCATATGCTAAGGGGAAGCAGCACAAACGCCCACACAAGCCAAAGGTGTTCAATAGAATCTCATCTGTACTGGAGCTGCTTCACATATTTGTTGGGCTAGTTTATAATATTGTTGGGCTAAATTCTAAAGGTGGTTAGTGGGTTAGTCGATCCAGTTCATTGTAAGAATCGAAATCTCTCCTCACGCGATATCAAGTCTACTAATCACCGTGCGGAATCCGGTGATTAGTAATGATTCAAGAATAATCAAAATTACCACTAATGAATGAATAGAAAAATAATAAAGAAACACAAACCGATTGAATAATACTTGAAGAATCCTATTGCCAATCACCTTATGAAAGCCGAATTCTCAAGGAGAATTTCGGTACACCTTTAGTCCTCAAAACACACAAGAAGCAACAACCCTAAACATGTAGACTAGCTATTCCTTATATAGTGGAAACCTAGACTTGTTAAACAAGTCACAAAATTCGGCCCACATACCCTATCTATGACCGGACCCACTAACCCACTAACCACCTTTACAATGTAGGCCAACAATATTATAAACTAGCCCAACAATGTATAATGCAAAAGCCTTACAAAATAGGGTCTCTACAATCTTCCCCTAGGCTTTAGCATTAGACAGCTTTCACATTCTGAACTTCTTGGCACCTGCACAGTAGACGGATCATACCACAGCTCCTCTTCAACAATTGTTTTCACTACTCAAGTATCGCACTTGGCGTATTCTAATGTTTCTTTATAGCTCTCAATTTGATGTTGGTACAACACCAGTATGTCCTTCTTATAAAACCTCAACAGATCATGAACTTCCATTACACTCATTGTCTTCGACTTGCAAATTATTTTTGCTTCTCCAGAATAATCACTGTACACCCAACTCTTGAAGTCATCTAAACATCCTTCAAGATGCTTCATCGGTAGAGGAATGGTTTTAGTTTTCTCTGTTGGTGGATACAATGTGTTAGTGAAATCCTTCTTTCCATCCAGTTTAAACACACTCCTGTATTTCTTCGTGTAGGAATCCTTGTGCAGAAAATCTTCAAACCTCTTGAATTTACTAAGCACAGCATTCCTCAACTTCTTGTAAAAGTGTTCAGCATAGTCATTTCTAGAAGGGTTAGAGAATGGTGCATTGTAACGCATCGTCAGATCCACAGTCGTCTAGGAGTAGAGTTGAGCCCAACATTTGTAATACTCCAATGGATACTGACCTTTCCTTCGAACAACAAACATATTCTTCTCTCCATCGAACATCTAGGACTTAACGTCTGAAGTAATTCCTCGTTTATCATGATAATGCTGACCAAGCTGAATCATGTACCTCTCAGGGGGATGAGCAAAAGTCTGGGCCTCCCAACCCCCATCAAACTCAGAAGCTGGTACAGTCATGTAATCTCTATCTCTTGTATCTTTGTCTTCATCAGTACCTTCAGGCATCACTGGACCAGATGCATCAGGAATATCAACTTCAAAGTCAAAAATTGGTGATTGTGAGGAATCACTTGCTCCATAACTGCCTTCTTTATTTCCTGGATCTCCCTTATCATCTCTCTTTGTGTTTGACTTGCTTGAGTTGGCTGAATTAAGCTGTCTGATCAGCTTGTGTAACTCTCTAAACTGCATTGAGAATTCCCTGTTTACCTTTTTCTGATTCTCCAACTCAGTATTGTGAACCTTTTGTATATCAATTAAATCTCCAATAATTTCACTCTGGGCTGTATTCTGAGCTTTTAATTCTGCTATTTCTGCTCTGAGCTCTCTTTCTAGTCTGAGCTATGCGATTTCTACAGCTTTCCCTTTGTCTTGGGCTGTGGGTTGTGAGGATGATGATTGACAAGAACTAGTGCTGGTAGATAGTGGCACGCGTGGGTCCAATCGTTTCCTTCTTGGTTCGTTTATGGCTTCAGTAAGGTGTTGCTTGGCAATCTTTACCTTTTCAGTCAGATCATCAGTAACAGAAGCACCGAGGGGAGGATCCTCTGTGGCTTTCCACTTTCTTGACAATGGCTTCTCAACATTCTCAGTCTCTACTTCCTCAACTTCTATGTTATCAAGATAAGAATCATAATCGATATTTTCACTATCATCAAACTGTAGAGCTCCAATCTGCACATCTTCTAGATCAAAATCTTCCCAATCAGAACTATCTGAAACTTCAGTGACAGGCTTCTGAGAGGCAGGCACATTATGTTCTTCTTCAACAACCTCATTCCTTTGAACAGGAACCTCCACTGTTACTATCTCAGCAAACTCTCCAAACTTGTCTCCAAACGACACTTTATCAGATAACTTTCTCTTGGGGTTTATCATAGGAAAAACCTCAATCCCCATGGGCTTGGTGTCATGTGTATCATTTGACTTCCTCAAGTTTAGATATCTGGAATCCAGAGCCAGTTGTATGAACCTTGGGACTGCAGCAAATTTCTTGTCCCTTATCACTACAGCTTTGACTTCTTCAAAGATCATTCTGGACTAGTTGAATCTAACACCTCTAACCAGTGACACCATTGCATGAGTGTGCACCTGTTTTAGCTGATCTGTTGAGCTCTTCTTAGCAATGATGCATTTCTGCAAGTAGTGAGCCACCATTCTCCAATAAGGTGGAATAAGAGCCTTCATAGTCGGGGGTCACACTGTATGGTATCCCATCTGCTTCAAACACTGGGTAACTACTTCTTTATCCAAAGCCATAGGATCGGCAGCAACATCTTTCAATCTAAGTGCCTATCTGAAATTTTCTTCAGTCAATACCACAACTGCTCCTTGTATCTTGG
>JBCNJP010011931.1:0-14658 GCA_039602395.1 Deinandra increscens subsp. villosa
GTTTGGTGACGGCTAGGAGCATTCTATTCAATCTTTGTAGCTATTGTTCATCTCTTATCATCTATTTGGTTGTAGTTGTCAAAGATGATTTCTTCTCTTGAGAAACATGATTTTCGGTAGGTTTTGAAATTCGTATTGGAGTGAAAGAAGGAATTGGATTAGAAAGAAATTTGTTGAAGCAATTTTGAGATGTACTTGCATGACATTGATCATTTTCATTTGAAACAAAACTTTCTTGATTAACAGACACGGACTCATCACTACTGCTATCTAAAGAAGAACAACTACTAGCTATACTACTATCTGTGCTAGACTTCTTGGAATGAGAACTACTACTCGTAACAGACTCCTTAGATTTAAGACTACCGCATCCAAGCCCACTTGTGTTACCATATCCATAATCAAAATCCTCCCTGATCTCCTTATGGTTCACTCCTTCTAGACCTGCATGCAGACTGTTAGCATCACTAGGAATTAAATCATTTAGAGGATGAGGTTTCGGAGTAGGTGAGTAACAATGCGTGCTTGGAGGAGGATAAACTTTAGGAAACACCTTTTCCTTTTCCTCCATACCCACCCCGGTTTTTATTCTAGCTCCTCGTTGTTTAACGAGCATCTCTTCAACTTTCATTTGAGAAACGGTCCATCTATCTAACTTAGTCTGAAGTTGAGAGGCTTCGAATTGGGCTAATGTAACTCTTTCAGAAAGCATGTTTAATTCAACATTTTTAGCAAGAAGAGTTTGTTTTAAATGTTCATTTTCATGCATTGCCTCATTTAATTTCACAAAATATTTTGATTCATTTTCTTTTAATTGGGTGTTCATCGTTTTTAATTCATTGTTGTTGTCAATCAACAATCGATTGGCCTTGTAGATGCCGAACAAACGAATTCTACAAGGATAAGAGCACATATCTTGAACAGATTCATATGAAAGATCCATTATAACCTTTTCTGCAGCAAGAGCTTTCTCACATGTGCACGCGGGTGTGCTTGCCGTTTTCTCATTCATCTTCTTCTCAGCTTCTCCCTTCTCACAGCTGTTAACTGTGTGGTCATTGCTTTGTTCATGAATTTGAGCCGCAAGAGCTTGATTTATGGCTTCCTCAGCTTCAGAGACCTCCGAACTCCAGTCAAAGTTAGTCAGAAGAGCCACTTCTTTGTTTGGCTTGGCTTCAGCTTTGTCGGTGATAGGGATGACTCGAGTTGCAGGCTCAGAGGTCGGTTCAGTGACAATTGGACTCGGGCATTCTCTCTTGAAATGGCCAAGTTGCTTACAGTTGTAACATCTTAGCTTAGCCTTATCGAATCCAACTTTTCCATTTTGATTCTTGAAAGTGTTTCTCCCAGTACGTTCGAAGAACTTTCTAGCACGAACGGTCAACATGGCCATTTGCCATTTTAAGTCGGTTTCTTCCAAATCATCTGGGTCAACTTGGTACATATCCTCAGCAGTCAGAGTCGAACCTTGAAGTTCTCCAGCAGCGAAAGCTTGATAACTGTTGGTAAACATTGAGAACAATCCCATGAATTCGGGTGAGATCTGGGATGTTTGCTGAGCAGCGACAAAAGCAGTTGAGGATGAACCAGACCCAAGATGAGCAGATTGAATTTGAGATGAGGCTCCTTTGGGTGTAACAGTTGAGATGAGAGCCGAATTCGGAGAATAAACTTTAGCAGGACCCATGGCTTGATTGTACTCTCTCCTTTGAACATCCAGCTCAAATGACTTAAGCTTGTTAATTACATCCATAAGCTTGTAATCGGAGAAACCCCTCTCTTGTTTCAGCATACGAACCTGAATGCTCCACTCGGGTGGAAGAGCATCCAGCAGCTTCTTGATTTGTTCAGAGTTAGTGAGTCCTGAATCATACTTCTTCAGATTGCTTGACACGGTCAGAAAACGGTTTGTCAAATCAATTAACTTTTCATTCTTCATGCTAGTGAACGAATTGAATTCTTTAGTTGCTTGGGCTTCTTTGTCCTTCACAAGATCTTCATTACCGTCATAAAACTCACAAAGAGCATCAAACAAACTTTTTGCATCAGAGTGCTCAGCGAAACGATTGTAGATTTCTTGCGACAAGCAGAGAGAGAGAGAGCACCAAGAGCCTTTTGATCTCGATCAATAAGTTTCAAATCCTTCTCAGTAAAGGAAGACGGATTGCTGTTGATCTGGGTTACTTCACCAGTAGTGGTGGTTGGAACATGAGGTCCGTTGACGATCGACAACCATTGATTGTGATCGGTGTACAGAAAGAACGATTTCAGACATCGTTTCCAGTCTTTAAAATTGTCTCCGTTGATCAGCCTCGGTGGTCGGTTTGGAGCAATGCTTTCAGTGTCAGCAACATTGGTACTTAAAGCCATCTCAAATTAGCCTGAAATAAGAAAGACACAAACAAACAAAGAACAAGACAATTTGGTTAGTTTCGCTGGGAGAATTAGTTTCGCCAGCAATTTCGCTCGGAAATCCTGATCAGGTGAATAATTTCGCTGGAACTTATAATTTCGCCAGCAGTTTCGCTTGGGAACACTGAACCAATTCAGCAGTTTCGCCAACTAGTTTTGCTGTATGCACGGGCAGTACTTTCGCTAGGAAATACCCGATGACACACAGTTTCGCTAGCTAGATTCGCTGGGAACTGGTTTGAACTTTCGTTCAAAAAATAATGTTGTTTCGCCAGTAGTTTCGTCCAAAACAATTATATGATTCACGGCGACACTATAGTTTCGCTGTATAGTATCGCTGGAAGAGATAGCAGTTTCGCTGTATAGTGTCGCTGGAAGAACCTCAGTTTCGCCCAGAACAGAAAACCCTCTTTTTGAAGAAGAAATGATCACAAACCAATCCAAATCACTATTGAGTAATGATCAGTTGATTGCATATGCTTCAGGACATCAAAACATACAATATTCAACCAATTTTCAATCCAAAACAATCAGATTACAGATCCAAATAGATTTTCAAAAGTTTTACCAAAAACACTCAAAAACACCAAAAATCAAGAGCACAATGGCTCTGATACCATATTGTTGGTCCTCACTGATCTTAATCAGTGCTAATGAAGGTGTTT
The DNA here is from genome assembly GCA_039602395.1 of Deinandra increscens subsp. villosa. Lineage (NCBI taxonomy): Eukaryota > Viridiplantae > Streptophyta > Magnoliopsida > Asterales > Asteraceae > Deinandra > Deinandra increscens. The sequence goes on from JBCNJP010011931.1 coordinate 3,078, forward strand.
TGAGAAGAAAACCAATCAAATATCAATAAAAGATGATTTCCAATAGCTAAAATGGGTTTTTAGTATTGAACAATCACAACTACAACCAAATAGATGATAAGAGATGAACAATAGCTACAAAGATTGAATAGAATGCTCCTAGCCGTCACCAAACCTACCAATAATCAGAAATCTTGTAATAGGGTTGCTAAAGTTGCAAAGGTTACAAATGAGAGCACAAAGGCTACTATTTATACAGATCAGTAGACAGTTTCGCTGGCAGTTTCGCTGGCCAGGCTAAACTGTCACTGAGACAACAGACTAAACTAGATACCGAGCGAAACAACAGTTTCGCTCGGTAGTTTCGCTAGCTAACAAAAAGACAACATTACAAAAGAAACTAAACTGGCAAAAGACTAAACTGGACTGATTGGCCTCCCAAATCACATGGAATTTCTAAAGAATCGCTAGCGCTGTCTGTTGAAGCTATTCGTTGTTGAAGCTCCATAGAAGATGTGAAAGATATGGATGAGAAAGAAGACCTAGTTATTCGCTGGAGGCGTTTAACTGGAAATTTTCTGATAAAGTGAGAGGGAAAAGTACCTGATGAATCGATAATAAGTAAATTTAGTTCGATTTTTTGGGTGAATTTTGAACTAGTGGTGGGAAATTCAAAATTTTTGGTGAAATTTTTTTATTAAAAGGGGGGGAGGGGGATTGTTCAAACTGATATTTAAACCCAAAATTAATTTAAATAATATGTATATTAAACATAATTGAACCTAAAACTAAACATAAACATAATTAATTAATTAGTAAATGTCTCCACGTGGCTCTTCCGGCGGGTTCTTCTTCAAGATGAACTTCATCATCCAGTTTGTAAAAGTCTTCAAGTGCCTCTTCTTGTGGGTTTGCAGGTTCTTCTTAAAGATGAACTTCATCCTCCCTGAGCTTGAGCTGGAGCTTCATCCTCTTGAGGTGTTGAAATAGTGAGATTGTGAAATTGTACGACTACATCAATTACGGTTGACATAACTGTGATACTTTAAGCAGATCTGGACGACGATCGGAGTTAAAAACCCTAACAAAAATTACGTTTTAATATTAATTTTATTATTTTCTTTTAGATATAATTAACAAGATTTTACTAACACGTGCTCTGTGGCTGGGATAACGCAACTACAAAAGACGGTGACATTACTAAAACACAACTCAAAAATGAAAATGATAAATTACTATGCAATTCTAAACAAAAATACGAAAAGACCGCCATGTTGCCAAAAATATTAAACGACGGCCAATTAGGATGGTAAGGAGCAATTAGGACCAACTAGACTCAATGAGGACTAAATACTGACAATTAGCATCATTTAGGATACTTTAGTGAAGACCAGTTATAGTTAATTAATATGGTCAGTTAATACGAATTAGGACCAATTCAATGAGAAAGCCGATTATGCTCATAGGACCGATAAGGACGGAGCATGAAGGAACATGACTAATGAGGATCGATGATCAAGTATGACCAATTAGGACTAATTGGGGCCAATTAGTTTGAATGAGGACCAATGATACCAATAAGGGTAAATCAGGGTTATTGATGGTCGATTAAGACCAATTAGTTTCAATTAGGGTCAATGAGGACCCATTAGGACCAATGATGGTCGAATATGCTCGACTAGGACCAATAAGGATGAATTATGACCTATTAGGGTCAGTTAGGACCGATGAGGGCCAACTAGATAGAATAAGTACTAATATTGCTCAATTCGGGTTAATGAGGAGAAATTTGGCACAATTTGAACCAATAAGGACCACTTAGTGTCAGTTAGCCTCAATACGGACCAACTAGACTCATCGAGGACCATTTACTTTATAGTACAACAAATTTGAGTCAATTTGGCCTAATTGATCCCAATTGATTATTATTGGTCCTAAATGAGCCTAATTGGTCGTAATTGACCATAAGTGATCTTCATTGAACCTAACTGAGCCTAATAGACTATAATTGACCTTCATTGGCCCTAATTCATCCTAACTGAGTGTTCACTGGCCCTCATTGGTCCTCATTTGTCAGAAATGACCATGATTGACCTTAATTCAGTCTATTGGTCCTCATTGAGCGTAATTGGCCCTCAATCGGCCTAATAGACCCTAATTGCCCTTAATTGGTCATATTTGGTCCTCATAAGGCGTCATTGAGCAAAATTGACCCTCGTTAGTTATAACTGGTCTTCATCATTGACCCTAATTGATCCTCATTGACCCAAATTGACCCCAATTTACCCTAATTGGGCCTCGTCGCTTCGTTGGTCCTAATTGGTCCTACTTTATCTTCATTTGTCCAAATCGGTCCTAATCGACCCTAATTGATGTGGATTCAATTAAAATAAATTAATACTATTAATCTAAACCAAATTAAATTATCAAAAATTTCCCCCATCCAAATTTCAACTAAATGGGAAAACTCCAATAACTTCATCTGTTTCAATTCTTAGGGTTCATTGTGATCCAGAAGAACTGCCGTTAGTTTAAAACTGCATTTTCGAAAAACAGTTACCCTCTATTTCTCTCCAGGTTTCTAATTGGCGATTTAAACCTAAACCTTACTCTCTAATTTCTCACAAATGGCACCCAAATTGAATGGAAAGGCTGCATCAAAGCCTACTCAACTGTTCTTCGCCAAACACAATGTTATAGCGTACTTCGAGAAGTCTGATAAGTCAAAGCTATTTGATGAAATGAACGATTTTCTCAAGAAATCCAACACTCAATTTGCTTTAACTGTGAATCCTGTAATATGCAAGTAGAGAATTGCTGAATTTTGGGACTCAGCCAAAAAATCTGTTGATAGCAACGGGGTTGGTAAAATTCACTCTAGAGTCAATGGGAATGAGATTAGTGTGACTGAAGAAATGATCCGGAAGCATCTGAAATTCAATGATGCAGGAGGTGATCCTGATTACAAGACTGAATTGTACTTGAAGACGTACAAAGCAATTGGGTATGGGGGTGACTTAACTTGTGGGACCATCAAAAAGGGACAACTACCTTATGTTTGGCGATATCTTGCTCATACCAATCTCCACTGCCTATCTCACAAGAAAACTGCATGGGATGAACTTGCTGCACCTCAATAATCCGCTTTTCATGGATTGTTAAATGGGCTTAACGTTAACTTTTCAAAAATGGTATTTGGTGGAATGCTGGAAAATCTAAAACCTAAAAGGATCTTTTACATGTAACCCAGATTCATCCAACACATTCTCAATTGTGAATTTCGAAATCTGTAAATCTCTGATCAACATCTTGAACTTAAATCTTTTACAAGTAAAACATTTTCTAACATGCAAGTGAACAAAATTGTTTTTCTTGGTAAAGACATATCACACCCTATGCCTAAGGCCAGGACTGCTCCTGGTGACAACATTGTTACATAGACAAATGTTGAGCCCACACTGGACCGACCATCCTCTTCCACTGATATACAAATTCCCACCAAAAGGAAGAGGATGTCCACATCAAAAACCACACCCACTCCACAATCACCCAAAAGGAAGAGGACTAGGTTTCCTTCACTTAGACCTTCCACATGACTACCTCAGAATGAGGGTGATATATCACCTAGGGCACATGAAGTAGATTCCCCAACCTTTATTGCAGGGAATATACTGTTGGACTTGGTTCAATCACCTAACCCACATTCTGCTGATAAGGTGACTTGCAGTAGTGATGTAGCAAGTCAGGTGGAAAGGGCGGACACTACTCATGATGTGCCACTGGACCCTGAGGATAGTGCCAACATCTTTAAGACCTAATCCATGGCAACTGTATCAGTCAGGGAACCTATTCAGGAACCTTTGATTGACAACAGGAATCCCAGGTGCCAAGAAACCATGGGTTCTGAGCATGAAGAAGGTCGGCTTGTTTGCTCTTCTTTGCTCTTCTTTGCTCAAAGATACTGGCAACACACCAGTTGAGAGCAGCAAGACACATACTGAATTGACGGTCCGATGTACAAAACTTGAAAATGAATTGGCAGCTCTCCGTGCAATTGAGAGAGCTCAAGGAGAATAAATTGAACGGTTGAAGGCAAGACAATCTGTGAAAGCCACTGATAGGTAAGGTTGTCAACCATACGCTAAAATGAAATTCACATGTCAAAGTAGACTTAATTCAAAATAGGATCTTGCATAGGGTGTCTTCATCAGATGCTGATGAAGTTGAACAAGTTGATCCGGAGGAAGAAGGCCATGTTGATCCGGTTGAACAACTTCATCCGGAGGAAGAAGGCCATGTTGATCCGGTTGAACAACTTCATCCGGAGGAAGAAGGCCATGTGGATCCAGTTAAACTAGTTAATCCAGTTGAACAACTTCATCTGGTGCAAGTGACTGCTGATAATCAGATGATCACAAGTGTGATGAGTGATCTGCAAACCACAAATGTGGAGATAGCTCCTTAAGCTCTATCTTTCATGAGAAAAATGATGATTAGGAATACTCTTAACTGCACTTGGTTAAGGAGTGCTCCATCTCTGCCCATCATTCCTATTTTAAAGCCTAGTGCTCCATTTCTGCCCATCATTCCTGTTTTAAAGCCTTGTGCTCCATCTCCCCCATCATTCCTGTTATAAAGCCTAGTGCTCCCCCTGCTACTCCTGAAACAGAAAAGGTTGTTGAAGCTGATTTTGAAGAAGATGGAGTCAAAGACAAGGTGTTTGCAGCTGTTAAAGAGACAAAGCCTATGGAGCCAAATACTGAACCTCCTATTGAGAATGATTTTTCTGCTGAAGCAATCAGATTCGAGAAAGGAAATTGTGATGCCCCAGTACCAATTAGATTCTGACAAGGTGTTTGCAGCTGTCAAGAAGACAAAGCCTCCAACAATCATTGATGATCAACAGGTAAATCTCCTTGAAGATGAGGTAAACATGATAAAACAGGCACTTGCAGATGCTGAGAAAGCTGAACAAATAAAAAGGGATGGAGACATGGCCTTGGCATTCAAACTAGAAGGAGATATGTTGTGTTATTCAAATGATAAAGTAATAAGGGGTCTGATAAATGAAATCAAGAGAAGGTCTATTGATGAGAAAATTGTAACGAAGGACTCTGAGAAGGAGACAAGAAAAAGAAGAATGGCCACAGAATCTGAAAAGGAGATCAAAGCTGAACATGAAAAGATCAGACAGTAAAAAAACCTTCACAATGCCAAACTCCTTATGAAGTTCACAAATATGATCGTAGCTAGGGGATGGGCAACTCCTGAACAAGTAAATATAAAAACCGCTAATGAGTTATGCGATATGATGTCCAGGGTTGTTCAAGAGGATGGTGAATTAAAACTGAAGGAGAAGATAGATGCTGATGAAAGGCAAGAGAAGATAAAAAGGGAAGAAGAGATACAGAAAATCCTAGAAAACCCTATGACAGAGGAAGAAGAACTCATGCTTCTCAAATGCTATTTCATTAAGATGAGGGGGGAGGACCCAAAAAAGATCAATCCTTCTGGTATTAATAGCTTGAGAATCAGATATTTAAATACCATACATGAACAGAACAAAATCTCAAAGGAAACAGGTGAACCAATACCACAAGGTGCATTTTCTGATCTAAACAGAACTCTAGCCTCACAGCACCCAAGAAGAAACCCTCCTAGAACTAGTAGACCCAAAAAAAAGCCTCCTAAACCTGTAACATTAAAGCCTTTTCCACCAAAGTTTAAAAGAAACAACTTCACACCCTTTGTACCACAACCTATAATTGATCATACCTTTCCATCTCCATATCCTCGCCTAAACAAATCATGAAAACCCTCATCTCCACCCAAGTCACCAGAAAAACCACCCACCAAGAGAATGAAGTCAGTGGCTAATAAGGGAAAAGGAAAAGTGATCAATGAGGAGGATGAATACAGAGACGTCCATGCTGAAAGGAGAAGAATCATCTCCTGGAGGTAGGATGATCAAGCCAAAGTATACCTGTTCACAACTAGTTTAGATGAGGTACTAAAGTTTATAGCTGAATAAGCTATGTACAACCTCACTGGCCATGAGTTGGGTGAGGTTAGATAGTTATGTGGTGATATGAAGGGTACGTGTTCAGAAGAGGACTCCTTAATGCTGAGGATAAAGATGTATTTGGATGACTTATACGAGGAAGTAGATGAAGCGACACAACGCAGCATTGACAATCCTGTTCCGACGCTTGAAGTTGATAAGGATGGAAAGTTGGTAGTCTATGGAGCTCATGGGTCATTCACAAGGCATAGTATAGTTCCAGATCCAGAATGGAGCCATGCCGACAAAGACCAAATTCATTTAATAATGACAACTAACATGCTTCATGTGGTTAAGAGAAAACAGGTGACCAAATGGGAGTATAAGAAAGAAACTGACAAGTATCACATTTTCACCAGTGAACATAGCGAGACAATTAGAAGCTTAGAAGATGCTCTAAATGGGCTCTCTGAAGATGAGACACGATTGTCAGGATTTGTGATAGTGGTAGCAGAATAGTGACACGAACCTATCATGAAAGTCTCCTATGTCACAAGGCCAAATTTCGGTTACAAGCTATTGAAGAGGAGAACAAGATGGGAACCAGATGAACTTGGTTGGAAGAAGAGTTGATCCCTGTATTTGTGTACAATTGCATAAGTTATTCCAATTTGTATGTTAACATAAGTTGTTACAGTTTTATTCATACAGTTTTCATCTATAATAACCTACACATTTTCAATGAATCATAGCACACCTCCATTTTACTCATAACCGCGGTCTTACATGAAGTATATATTCGTATGTTATGTTAGTATATGTTGGCATTTTGATATGGTGGGATGAGATGATTTATAAACAGGATAAATTTTACTTCTTCGGTAAATTGGAAGAAGAACAAAACCGGATGAACTACAATTCCTCAGGAAGAAGAATTCATGAGGATTGAGAGAAGATGAACTAAAGTTCTTCAGGATGAACCGGGTAAACTAGAGTTCTAAAGTTCTTCAGGATGGTTAACCAGTTCACAATAAAATAAAAATCACATCAGTTCACAATAAAATATATTTGCAACAATCAAATTTAGAATAAAATTAACTTTAATGATTGAGATAAAATCTATCTACATTAATGGGGTTAACCAAAACAAAACAGGAGGAAGAGTTAACAAAAACTTTAATATATATATATATATATATATATATACTAGGGGGATACCCGCGCGATGCGGCGGCGATAGTTTATAGCGCGTTATTCGTCATTTGTTGACGCGTTATGACGGCACCAAACTTTACAACGTGATATTCGTTACTGTTAGCACGGTGCGACACGAATAGAGAATATTATTGAAGGTAAAATGTCCAAAAATAACTAACGTTATTGAAGTATAGAGGCTTTGAAACTAACTAAAGATTTTAGGTGACACCTACACTAAAATGGATAGAGATGAAGATCCAAGAGACATTTATTCGTAAAATACTTGTTAGACATTTCACATGCTTAAGTATATCCATGACTACCTAGATGGAACGATGAACCAATTCATCGCGTAAATTAAGAAGCATTAGTGTTAGATGGTGAGAAAAGAGAAAAATTTATTGATATGGACAATTTCAAGCAGTGGCGAAATCAGGACTTTTTGTTCTATATTTATTACTTGCTAGGTACTTCGGTTCATAATAAAATTTCCTTTTTGTTCTTTAGGTACATAAACAGCTCAATGATCTTCTCAAACTCATTTATTATTACTTTTAATGTAGTTAAATTATTTTTTGGGTTGTATGTAAAAAACTATTCGGTTTTAGACCTAACCATCAAATCAAAATAAATGACTACAGTTACTATATTTTGATAACCCAATGATTTTTCTATGGGGTTGGTTTTTTTTTGTTCGAACTTTTGAAAAGATAACACCAAAATATTCAGGTCGGATTGATTCGGCCGGGTTGATAACATAATAAAATAAGATGCGTTAACAAAAAAATATGTTGCCATTAGAAAACACATAGTTTTAAATCTAGCGTGTCAATAAGTCTCATAATTAACATTGAATCTTTTATATCAAAACCTATAAATTAATAAATATGACAAAGCTTCATTTGACAGTTCCAACACCAATTCTAGTCCTATTAATTTGTTGCATAAAATGAGTGTTATTATTGTATATATTAGTTTCTATGCAATTTGAAGTCTTTGTGTGCCCCTAAGTCAATACCATCAAAATAACACAATGAACAAATTAAACAACCAACAGATTCAATACCAGGGGGTGTAGCAGCCAACTAAACATTTAATTTAGTGTTTGTTTCTAGTCCCTAAATCTTGATATATGGGAAAATTCCCAATGATGCACTGAAAATACCAGCAGCTTGGCCCGATGTAGGAACTCCTCTAGTGTGGATGGTAAGCACACCTGCTATTCAACCATAACATAACTAAGAAAAACAAAACAAAACATAACAAAATGGCGAGGTGAAGGGATGAAAAATAATAAGATTATTACCTCAAAGGGGTTCATGGCATGCTTAAAAATTTGCTTCAAAGTCATGTTAAACAGCTGTGATTTCACCGGCTAATTAAGAAGGGAAAAGGAGTCACCGGCTAATTCTTCCATGTGCATAGTATGTGCGACATCTCTGTTTCTACGCATGGTTCACCTGAATGTGAGATATGTGGAGAGCATCCACATCCGACCCTTTGGCCTACAGTAATTCAAAACAGTCATGTATTAAGTAAGTTGAAAGCGGTCTCGAAGCTTCAACATATGCAATACATTTCGATTAGTGAAGTTCCAAGCACACCATCTAAGTTATGTCCACTTTTAACCATATAAGAATGAACCCACCTTCCTTTGTGAAGAAGAACGAACCAGGAAGCTACAGATAGTGTTCTAAATAAAGTTCGATCACATGATGCTGACTTGTACACATCTAACTTGGGACACTTTATCCCAACTCCTAGAAGAAGCAGCATACTTGTTAAACAAAAGCATATAACTATAAATAAACTTTGGAAGAACTTACCAATAGCTATTCCACCGAAAATATGCAGCATGACGACATCATAAACCTATCAGGATTCTTTCAAATATGTACCTGCAGAAGACAAGTAAAAGAACTTGAGTTATTTCAAAACAGAAAGCTCAAATTCTTATATAAAAGACATGAAAACATTACTACACATAAATAATTTTAAAAAAACTCAATCATGATAAAATCAACAGCAGAAAACAACTGGACTGTGCATCTAATACCACAGCCTCGTAAAAGGACAATATTTGCAGTGTTTTTCACTTCAGTTTCACGTTTTTGGTTCAGAGGATGAGCAACCAAAATTCTAGATTATTCTTTGGATAATTCATTGACAACCTTTGTAGTGTTTTTGGCTTCTATTGTACCGTCAAGAGGTTGTGCCTCTAGAAGCAAATTGTGATCATTAAGTGGGTCAGTTCCCAATATATTTCCACTTTGTTTAGGTACTTTTACAAAAACTCTACATCTGTGTTCAGTTGCATATCTAAAAAAATGACCCAAAAGAGCGTGAGAGCTATACAAAATTACAACTTTTTTAATTTTATGAAAGACGTCGAAGTTTCAAAAACTTAATGTGTCAAAATAGTCACCAGCTAATTATGATAAAAAAAACTGATTTTAACACACCTGGCTCTAATCTTATTTTCCCATTTGGATCAATATACTCAAACTACTATATTACTATATATTATGTAATGTAATTATATATTTTTTGTAGTCAATTTAACATACAAGAGAATAGAAATTTCATAAATATGATCGTCTTGGACCAACCCACTACTTAACCCGCCCATTTTGCTACGACTAAACAACTACACCAAAGTCTTACCAACAAATTATGTACGGACTATGAATCAAAGGATAGAACTTGGCTGAATTTTTTTTTGAAAGATGGTTAGGCATGCCTCGAGTCCTGATCAACCTGTAATAAACAGAAATGCAACCTGCAATAAATAGAATGCAACCTGCAATACAATATGACTGTCGCAATCTGACCAGCTACCACCCTTCGCAAAGTAATCCAAGCTACATACTGACACTATAATCCTTAATATTTACTATTCGTACTTGGTACATATATAACACAAACGAACCTCAAAACTGAACTACACAATTGTGAAACGGAATACCTTTCAATCATTACTTTAAGCCGTTCATGAAGAACATTCATTGGTTCTTTCAACTCCGAAGACATAGCTGAATTAACTCAAACCTGTGAAGTAGCAAAAGTGACTTAGATATGTTCGCATAAATCTGAAAAATTCAAAAATTGACCCATTTGTTGTGATTATTGATGAAATCTAAGCATTCCTACAGTTTCCTTGTGAAATTTCATTTAAAATGGTTCAAGGAATCATTCAAAAAAACTAGATTTGATGACTTGATTGAGTGATTCTTCAAGTTTTTGAGAAAACTCAAGAACATGAAGAACAATGGCTCTGATACCATTTGTCAGGACTAATTTGGAGCCTTTACTCATCCAATACATAGATCCAAGTGCGGAAATCATGAATCCATGATCAAATCATGTTGTTTGCTTGTTGAAATCCTTAGATTTCATGTCTGAAACTCAAGAACACGTGGGTTTTCACACACAAGTGCTATCTCTCTTCAAAACAGCCGTCCAGGAGCTTATTCTATGTTATTATCATGTTGCTATTTATACTGGAGAGAACACCTGATGTCGCAGCACTGATTACAAGAGAATGTTATTGAAGTTAGTGAATTTTATGTCATCAGACTGACGAGATCACCAAGAACAAACATGAGATCGCCAAGAACACTTGGTGAGGTCGCCTAGCCTTGGTGAGGTCGCCAAGAGCAACTCCCAGATCGCCAGGATCTTGGTGAGGTCGCTAAGAGCAACTCCCAGATCGCCAGGATCTTGGTAAGGTCAGCAAGAGCAACTCCCAGATCACCAAGTCTTGGTGAGGTTGCCAAGAGCAACTCCCAGATCGCCAGGATCTTGGTGAGGTCGCCAAGAGCAACTCCTAGATCACCAAGTCTTGGTGAGGTCGCTAAGAGTAACTCCCATATCTCCAAGAATCTTGGTGAGGTCGCCAAGAAGGAATGGCCAGATCGCCAAAGCTTGGTGAGGTCGCCAAGAAGGAAATCCAGATCACCAAAGCTTGGTGAGGTCGCCAAGGTTGGTGAGGTCTCCAAGGCTTAGCAGCGATATCTCCAAGAGCAAACGAGATCTCCAAGGCTTATCAGCGAGATCTCCAAGAACAAACGAGATCTCCAAGGCTTATCAGCGAGATCTCCAAGAACAAATCGTAGATCTCCAAGACCAGTGTCCAAATCGCCAACACTATCTGGAAATCACTAAGAACTGTAGGGATATGATCATGTAATAGTAAGCGTATGTCCGAAAATTATTTAAGCCTACGTGGTCACACGTCTTGACACCAAATGTATTAATATTAATTAATAGTTAATTAATATTTATTACGAATTATTTAACGAGGTTTCGTTAAAAACTGACAGTTAATTGTTAACAAAGGGTGTTAGTTGTAATTAGAGAGAGTTGTAATTGGATTACAATTGAGAAAAGGCTTTGGATAGGGCC
>JBCNJP010011932.1:0-14657 GCA_039602395.1 Deinandra increscens subsp. villosa
GTTTAAACCAGTTTCGAGCGAATCTAGACTAGCGAAACTGCGTCAGCAGTTTCGGGCGAAACTAGCTAGCGAAACTGTGTCATCGGGTAATCCCTAGCGAAAGTGCTGCCCGTGCACCTAGCGAAACTATGTAGCGACACTAAGTAGCGAAACTATGATCTGACCAAAACCCAACTTGTGCAACTTATTTGAATGTTATGCCATGACTTACATGATTTTGCAATAATGAAACATATTTGATTTCTGAGTTATGTGAACCCTTGTGTATGATCAACCATCGGTGTCGTGTGTCGGTATGTCGTGTCATAGTTCCAACGTGCTATGTTATGGGCCATAGTGACGTTAAGTTAAAGATTAGACACAAAACTAATACTTAAGACCTAAACGTGTTTCTAGGTCTTCATTAAGCAAACAAATACTTGGGTTATTTAACAAGTGTAGCTGAGCAACCTAAGGTGAGTTTCACTAACCCTTTAATTGTGAGCCCGTTTGGGTCACAACGAAATTACTAAACGAAAAACAACGCTGACATTTTGAGGTATCGCCAAATGGGATATCTGTTATGGAAGTTGGAGTGTTTTATGGGAAGCACTTGCAACTGTCCATCCTTGGGATTTCAAATGAAATCCGTAACCAACCATTTTGACACTTAAACTCTTTTTGGGATTTCAAAGGAAATCCAGGATAAACGATTTTAATATGACTAGTGTAGGTTAAAGACTAAACCAAATGATATCACATGATTTCTAAGGATGCCTTGAAACTTAAAAGTCCTCAACAATTTAGTACCATTAATTTGTGAAGCGAGGGGATGTTGGGTAGATCTACTGAGGGTTGACAAACCTGCTCCGCGGTACACAAATGTGTAGCCAACCGGTTGGAGGCCGAACGGAGTTCAATATCAGCCTATTTTTAGTTGTGGGTTCCATGAGGAACACAACTGGAGGCACAAACCATCGTCAAATGCCAAACTCTGTTACGTCAGCTTTGGTACGAACTTCCTTAGTGCATGGAAACCGGATTAGCTACCCGCGATATCGGTTGACCGCTTTAACTTTACTTAACTAGTGCATATTCAAAAATTCAACACTTGGCAATTGTTTTGCAAAACTATTACTTATTTATACGTTGATACATACGCTTATGAGACTGGGCCGCTGCATGACATGCCCACTGTGAACTCACCAACCGTTAGGTTGACACTTGTGTGGTTTTCACTTTTGCAGATCGCTGAGGAGTATCAACTGGAGGTTGGCATGGCACTGAAGTTACTTATTTTAATTGAACTTAAATTTGGGAATTGAATAACAATTTATGTTTTGTAATTAAAGCACGTGGTTAGTGCTAAGATACTCATGTTTTCTTTCCGCTGCGAACTTTTAAACTGTTTTATTATGAATGTTTGGACTTTACTCTGATTCGTTTAGTATTTGTAACTAATGGTTGTGGTCCTGGTTTGCTCGCACCCCTTAACGGTATAAACTCCGTTAGTGGTTAATTGGGGGTGTGACAGATAACATCTTGATGCATATCTCATGATATATCAAGAAAAAGATATGTGTAAAATAAAATGAGAAGTCACTGTGTATACATGTGTTCATTTTGCAAAGATTTAAACTTGTTTGATTTTCTTTATTTTGTCAAACGATCGGACTTTCTCTGCGTGTCGAAAGACCGACCTGATCGTTGTTCGTTTGACGTTCTTCTTTATTTTCTTTGGTGTTTCGTATAACACATCGGACTTTCTCTGCGTGTACGGGAGTACCGACCTGATTGTTGTTGAGTTATACAACTTCAACTTGTTTTATTTTCTTTTTTTGTTAAATCCGAGGCCTTATCTGCGTATCGAAAGATCGACCTTAAGGTAGACGATTTAACGTTCTTATTTCTTTTTGCATGGAACACAGTTGATTGTATCATGGTTACAACCATTATGTGATTAACATCACAAATGAAATCACAAAATGTGATAAGCAACGCATATTTGAGTATGTCTGATAGTGTGGGGTACACTGGTCAATGCAAGTTTAATCAATACCTTAACATATCCAGATGTTATGAGTACGATTGTGCCAGAGTTTAAAGTTGGACAAGTTATATCTGCAATCGGCATGGCTTATGTGCTTCAATAATTGAAATTGAAATGTAGTTCAGCATGTTATGATCAATATGATCCCAAGTTGTGATCTTTCTCATAAAAGACAAAAATAGTGTCTAATTTAGTATTGTTTTACTTTTCTTATCAGAAAAATACCAAAAAGATTTTAGGTGTGTTTTGATATAAAGTTTCTAAAAGCCAAAAAGATTTTGTTTCTGATTTGTTTTCGATTGATCAACACGAATTACGAAATCATCTTCAAAAATCAAAATATCTTGGAGTCTCGAAGAGACATTTTGCACCAAGGTTATTTATGTTGGTAGGTTTCTAAGTGGGAAGAGAACATCACAACTTCAAGTCTTCTGAAGGTTGTTGATAAAGAGATTTCACACGATGCAATGTCAATTATTCAAGATTGAACTCATCGTCAAGATCGAGGAAGAGTTTGATTGAAGATACATGATACAAGTTTGAATAGAGAAGATGATACTGCACATGCCGAGGGGGAGTTTGTTGATACATGGTTCTTGATCGTCATGTGAAGTATCGAATACAAGACGGATTCACACAAGAATGCTGAGGTCCGAACTCAGGTCGAACCTGGAGTTCGGACATGGCCGAACGTGTAGCCGAACCTGAGGTTCGGCCGGTCGTATTTCAGCCCTAAATATATGTGACTCTTGTATTGTGGAGAGATAGTCGATGTTTCCGTGTCATATATTCTCCGTGTACTCTGTGGTCTCAGTGGTTAATACAAAGCTCATTTGTATTTACTCTTTGTGTTTCATCTCTTATTACTTTGATTTCATTACGACTAAGTAGAAGATCTACACGCTCATGCACTTTCACTTTGAATTCATCATCAGTTGGCTTGGTTATCAAGAATGTTGCTGATGCAAAAATAACTCGAGATGATCTTGATGCACTTAATGAAGATCAATCGAATGAATTGGATCTATCTTGGCAATTTGCTATGCTAAGTCAAAGATCGAAAAGGTTTTTAAAGAAAAATGGAAGAAATATTTCTAATTTTAGTAAGAAATTGGGATTTGAAATCAAAGTTGAAATGCTACAAATGTTCAAAGCTTCGACATTTTGCTCGGGAATGTAAACAAACATATGCTAGCAAGCCTGGTATTTCTCAACCATCTTCAAGTAATACAGACAAGACAGCCCTAACAGTTCAAGATGATGGTGTTTATGATTGGGGAAAACAATTTGATTCGTCTGCCTTGATAGTTACTCATGATCAACAAGAAGATTTTTGTTCAGAAACAAGTTCAGATACAAGTTCAACACCAAGTTCCTATGAATCTGCTAAAAACTTAGAGAGTTTGTTGAAAGAAAATGCTTCATTGTTGCATAAAATTCAAAAGCTTTCTGAGGAATTCAAATTGGTTAATTCAGATTTAAAGATTTCTAAAGAACATGAGAAGGAATTGATTTTGAAGACTGAATGTTTAACAACCGAGATCAAATTACTGAATGAAGTTTTAGAGATTTCTAAACAAGATAAAAAGGATGTTGAAGCTTCAAAAGCAAAGATTTGTGAAGAGAGGGATGAGTTAATTAAAGAAGTTAAGAAATGGAAGGATGAAGCAGAGGATGCTGCTACTGATTTTTAGAATTTTTTTGAAAAGTCCAAAATTAAGCTTGATCTGCTGACAAAGGATGCTGAAGAATCTGCTGCTAAGATTGCATGTTATCAAGCTGTAATGGAAAAGTATTTGGATGAAAAGAGGGAATTAGTTAGTGTGAATAAAGTGCAAACAACAAATCTGGAGATTCAAAAGCGAAATTGAAGAAAGAGTTGTTTGAGGGACTGGAAAATCTTCGTATGCAAAAATTTGAAACTCACAAGGTTGCAAAGCATCTGATTTCTACTGAGAAAGAGTTGGTTGATGCTCAAAAGCAAATTTCAGATTTAAAGATTCAAGTGACTGATGCCAATCATTTGCTGAACAATGTCTCTAATTCTCAAGTGTTCATAAGCTTTTTGGCTAAAGATGAAAATTTTGAAAGGATGTTTGATAAAACAGCTTCACCTCCTGCTCACATCAAAGAAGCTTTCAAAGAAGTGAAAGAGAAGGTTGAAGAGTTTGATTATTCAAAGGTTTCATCATCTACTTCTGAGGAAGAGAAGGTTGTGCAGAAAAAGAAGACCAAGAAGCACAAGTATAAGAAAGGCAAGAAATCTAAGATTCCTCCGGCTCCAAAATTTGTTTCTGGTTCGTCGTCTGCTGACAATGAAAAATCTGCTACTTCAAGTGACAAGATTCGTTCTCAACCTGAATTTAATGAGACGATCTTCTTTTTTAAAAAACTCAAACCTTAAGAATATCAAAGCTGAATTTTCTAAGTTGACAAAAGATAGACACCAGAATTTACATTCTGAGGAAAAGAATTTTGGAAAGCATGTTGGTCTGGGTTTTAAGGCAAAGAATGTCAAAGCTGAGGAGGTTCTAGCATCATCATCCCAGGATTTGAAGAAATTGAAGATGAAACAAGTGAAGAAGGAAGTCTTTAAAGCTGAGAAGGTTCAACCTGAGCGTTTTTACAAACTCAAAGGTTTCGACCAGATTTTCTTCGACAAAGCATTTCCTCTTCATTGTGTTTATGCTCGGAAGATTTCCGAAGTTTTTAAGAAGAAGGTTGATTCAAGAACCTTGAAGAATAAAACTGCAAGATGTTCTTCTGATGGTTCTTATTCTCGAAGCCCAACATCAAAATGGGTTCATGATCACCGCCATCAGGTATATGATTCTAATTTTGATCATGTTCGAGATATTCATATTTGTAACTCTTCGCAGGTAACTAAAAAGTGGGACAAAACAAAACGACTATTTTTTAGTTTGCCGCCAAAAAAGGCATATGGCAAAAGATTGTCCACTTCCCGCTGAATCAAACCAAAGGTTTCAACAGAAACTAGTTTTTGGTAAACCTACCAAACCAATGTTTTTTGATTTACATGGCAGAGTTTTTGATGAATATGAACCTACATTCTTTCTAAAACAAAAACGTATTGTTCCTATGTTTCAAAAGGTTCAAAATGTAGGTTCTTCATCACAGTCACCTGTGACTGTTTCATCAAAAACTAAATTACTGAAGCAAACACAATTTTGGAAACCAAATGTGGTTTCAAATAAAATCAGGACACTGGTCGACCGGAAGCAGTCGCTTCGGGTCAAGTTAAGAACTGATGAGTTTGACCAGTGTGCAGGTACATCTAGAAGATCTATCGACGATTAAAAGGTTGTTGAAGAAGGAGTATTCTGCTTAATTTAAATTTCATGATATATCTTTTTAACCCCGCAATTTTCTAAATGAAAATCCAAAACTGCAAAGATATCCGTGTTGATTGATCAATCTTACTTTCGTTATGAATTTTCATTTGATAAAAACCAAAAATAGCGTCGCGTTTTTGTAAAATGAAAATCCAAAAATAGAGTTTTCATTTTAAGGGGGAGAAATGCATGTAAGGGGAAGAAGGTGAATACATGCTAAATATATAAAGAAGGTGAATACATGCAAAATATATAAGGAAGGTGAATACATGCACAATATAAAATTGTGAGAAATTGATCATTGGGAAATGATGGTACATTAGCTTACGTTTCTGACTCATGGATAAAGTAGATGAAAGGGCCATAAGATCATTGTTTGATATGTTTGGTAGGCTCGGCAAATCAGAAAGTATTCAGATGTAATATTCACTAAATAGTAATGCTTGATCATGTGGATAACATCTTGATGCGTATTTCATGACAAAAAGAAAATAACTGTGAAAATAAATGAGAAGTCACTGTGTATACATGTGTTCATTTTGCAAAGATTTCAACTTGTTTGATTTTCTTTATTTTGTCAAACGATCGGACTTTATCTGTGTGTCCACAAGACCGACCTGATCGTTGTTCGTTTGACGTTCTACTTTATTTTCTTTGGTGTTTCGTATAACTCATCAGACTTTCTCTGCGTGTACGGGAGTACCGACCTGATTGTTGTTGGGTTATACAATTTCAACTTGTTTTATTTTCTTTATTTTGTTAAATCCGTGGCCTTATCTGCATATCGAAAGATCGACCTTAAGGTAGACGATTTAACATTCTTATTTCTTTTTGCATGGAACACAGTTGATGATATCATGAAAATTTATACTTTGTGACAATTCACAAGTGTAATCACACAAAAATAAAAAGCAAAAGAAAGAGAAACAAAATGTCTGAATATGTCTGATAGTGTGGGATACACTGGTCAAAGCAAATCTAATCAATACCTTAACATATTCAGATGTTATGAGTATGATTCTGCCTGAGTTTAAGATGGAAAAATTATACCGGCAATCAACATGGCTTATGTGTTTCAATTAGTTGAAATTGAAGTGTAGTTCAGTGTGAAAACTCCTGAGCGTGGGATCGGTCTGGTTCGATAACAATCGTGTATATGAGAATGCAAACAAAACGATGTAAATAAACTCAATCTCTCATTAATACTTGATAATCAGAGAATCAGAGTACAAACACACACTCTCACACAGAAGTTCGCTCAACTCTCAAAAACTTCATTACAAAGACACACACAAAAACTATATATAGACCTACGGATGTCCGAACTCCTAAGCTTGTCCGAACTTGAGGTTCGGCCAAGGCTCGGCCAAGGTTTAGCCGGAGTTCAGCCACCAGAACTTAAGTCTTGAAATCTTCGTGTCTTTGTCTGATCCAGCTCATTGCCATATCGTGTATCAACAAACTCCCCCTTGGCAACAACTGGACCCTTCTTCTCAGCCTTGAACACCTGCATCAACCCCATCATCCTTCCTGACCAAATCATGGTTATTTCCAGCATAGATATTGAATGCCAAATAAACCCGTATCACCCTCTGGAACTTCAGCGCTTGCTCCATGTAATCAGGATGATACAAGATCGGATTGTGATAAAGCTCATCTATATCAGCCTTCGACAAGTTGATTAGCCACATAGGATCGTAAATCTTCATAACTTGGTTGTTTTCCTTCAATACAATAAGTGCTTCACCCGTTCTTTCGTTGTAGTACCACCATCTTAGATCCTTCATGAAATCAAGCTTCATTTTCATCAAAGGAATCTTCTTCATTACATCTGGTTTCTTCGGAAACACCAAGATTATCAGTTTCTTGCCAGTTCTTGCGTGGACTCTTGTTCAGGATCGACGTCGTTTTGGCTTTTGAGGATCCAAAAACTGAAATCCTTCTCGACATTCCCTCTCAAGTGTCTTCTTAAAGTGCATACCCAACGCATCATCGCCATAACAACAAAATGGCTTTCTGGTCAGCTCACGAATATCCCAGACCAGCAAACTGCTAAAATATTTGGCACACTTGAAGTACTGGATTCCATGTACACGTTTAATCCCGTAGCACTTCAAGCTCGAAGCATACATCCAACTAATTATTTCACCCGAAGCTTGACCCTTGAATTTGAAGAATGCTCTTTGTTTGACTGGCTTCGGAGGCGGAACATAGTTAGCATGAAAGTCTTTCATGAACTCGTCAAATGTCTGACGCCATTTCTAAATTTTAGCCTCCTTAACCATTGGGTCTTCAAGTTTTTCTGATTCTTTCCTTCTCAATCTTTCCTCAACCTCAGCATCTTTTTCCTTTGGAAATACCTCGAACTCATCACCAGATTGATTATTATTGAAGTTGGAGTACAAATCTGGATATTCTTCTTCTGTGATATCCTCTATCTCAATCTCCTCTTCAAAAATACCCTCTTCGTCTTCATCAGACTCTGGTTCAGGATCTTCATATTTCTCTGGAACTTTCTCAGATCCTTTTCACATCTCTCGTCATTTAGATCAAACACACTTTGCAACTCTTCAGCTGTTAAATCACCAACAAACTCACCTTCTTTGAGTGTCTGCAACATTTTTGCAAAATCACTCATACTCGTTGCAGCTTGATTAGATGGAATTGAGGTGATCGGCACAACTTCTCGTGAGTCTTTCTCCCCCTGGGAAGTAGATGTCCCAGCACCTGAACCCGCGGTTCCAGATAGGCCTGGACCTCCACCAACGTTCCCCTAAGAATCATCTTGATCAGGATCATCATTCAGAAATCGCATCGGATCTTCAGAACAACCCGAGCCATCTCTAATCTCCCCCTGAGCTTTAAACTTCTCCATCAAGAATTTAATCTGCTCACACATTTCAAGAAGCATCTTTGTCTGAGTCTGACTAGCCCTATTTAATCTCATAATTTCTTAATCTTTGGCTACGTCACGACTCTGCAAAGTTGTGATCCGCTGACTCAGAATTTGATTCTCATCCTTCAAATTATCATTATTTAACTGCAGCACAATAATCATCTTCTCTAGTTCTTTAGACTTAGCTTTTAAAGCATCGATCTGAGATTGTTGGTCGTTTAGTGCGCTTTGAAGAATACTGGCTTGAGAGAAAGAAACAGAACCTTGTTCGAAGTTGAAATTCAGATCAGGTGTTGAATGTGTTGCAGCAGTAGCAGTTGCAGTTGAAAACACCGGAGTTGTGGGTGTAGATCCCACTGGCTGATTCACAAACTGCGCACCAGCACTTGCTGAAGGTGATGTGCTAACAGTTGGAGATCTATTTGCATTCATCAGATCTTGCAAGAAGTCAGCCTGAACATCAGACACTGAAGTCTGAACAGTAGTAGACACTTTAGGCACAGACATAGCAGGAGTTGCTGAAGAAGAGACTCCAGAACGAGGTTGCAAAATGAACAGTTGTACTCCTTTTCTCTTCTTGGTTCTTCCTCTAGCAATCGACTTCTGCCTTCTTTTTCTTCCGTCAGTTCAGCATTGCTAACATTTCCAGTTATATGTCCATAATAAGATGACACAGCAGAAACAAGGGCCATATAATCTTCAGTTGTTGAAACAGACATAGCCATTTTTCCCGTGTTCACCAAATTACTAGCTGGAATTGATGTGCTACTTCCTCCAGAGTTGTAATTGTAATCACCACTATGTAAACCCATTCCGGTTCCTAAATTTGAAACATGTCCAGGTAGACTTCCAGCTACGAACGCCGTTGCTGGTGCAGAACTTGTTATTCTTGCCGTCTTACCTGAAATTGTTACTGCATTTGATCCGTAGTAAACATCAGGATTCTGAACCGCTGCTGGAGTAGTATTCACATTTTTCATTTCCAAGTCTCTAGCTTGCAATTTTCCCAACAGTTTCACAAATGTCAACCTAGAATAATCCTTATCATTCATGATCATCGGCACATAAGATTCCCATTTTGATGGCAGACCTTCTAGCAATTTCTCCTTAAGCTCTTCATCATCTTTCTTGATTTGGGCATTGTCCATTTCAGACAACAAGTGATAATATCTCGAAATTAACTCTGGAACGCCCTCACCATCAAAATGTTTGAAGTTGTCAAACTCCTTGTTTAATACTTTCTTTTTTCTTTTCTTGTACTGTTCGTTGCCTTTATAACTTTCTTTCAGTGTCGACCATAATTCATGAGAATGTTTGTAGCTTTTAAATTGGTGAAGCAACTCTTTAGGTAAAGCTTGAGTTATTAAACCATATGCTTTTTGCTCTCGAACAAAATCAGCCTTTTGTGTAAGATCCAGATTCCTTTGCATAATAGGAACATTGTTCACGCCGACAGGATACACATATGGTGCATCCATTGCAATCCATAGGTATGGATCCGTTATACCGATATAACTTTAAATCTCTTCTTCCAATTAGCATAATCCTCAAACTTAAGAAGTTTGGGAACTTTCTGAGTCGTCCCGATTTCATTGTCGTAATTCAGTAAGGTTTGCATCTGCGATTGAATAGCAGCAAACGCGTTATAATCCGACATTTTGAAAAAGTTCAAAATTATGATATGTCCGAACTTGCTCCGAACTCGTTTCAGACTCCGAACGTGCTCCGAACTATCACCGAACTCGAAAACAAATTCCAAACGTCCACCGAACTTTCACCGAACTCAAATCTCACCGATCTCTCTCCGATCTTAGTCCGAACTCTCCCCGAGACTGAATTCTCACCGAACTCTCTCCGAAGGACCACCGAACTCTCACCAAACGAAGAATATGACCGAACTACACTTCGAACTCGAAACTCGGAGCGGTTGCGCCAAACTGCAGGTTCGGCCGAATGAAAATTTCGGAAATTTTGTAGATCTCACCATAAAACAAACTCAAACAAGCTCAGAACGCTCAGATGACTAGAAACGAACAAAAACAAGAAATTGTGACGTGAAACATGACGTTTATTTGACGTAATTTTTTAGAGATAAACTTGAAAACAAACTTCGAAACACACGAATTGCACCAAGTCGAACCAAACGATACCAGAAAGCTCTGATACCACTTGAAAACGCCTGAGCGTGGGATCGGTCTGGTTCGATAAAAATCGTGTATATGAGAATGCAAACAAAACGATGTAAATAAACTCAATCTCTCATTAATACTTGATAATCAGAGAATAAGAGTACAAACAGACACTCTCACACAGAAGTTCGCTCAACTCTCAAAAACTTCATTACAAAGACACACACAAAAACTATATATATACCTACGGATGTCCGAACTCCTAAGCTTGTCCGAACTTGAGGTTCGGCCAAGGCTCGGCCAAGGTTCGGCCGGAGTTCGGCCACCAGGACTTAAGTCTTGAAATCTTCGTGTCTTTGTCTGATCCCAGCTCATTGCCATATCGTGTATCAACACAGTGTGTTATGTCCAATATGATCCCATATAGTGATCTTTCTCATACCAAAAATAGAGTTTGATTCTGTATTGCGTTTTTTTAAGTTCAAGAAAAGTACAAAAAGATTTTTGGTGTGTTTTAGCATAATTTTCTAAAAGCCAAAAAGATTTTGTTTCTGTTTTATTTTTGATCTGATCAACACGTGATACAAAATCAAATTTTCAAAATCATATCTTGGATTCTCGAAGAGACGTTTTGCACTAAGATTATTTAAATGTTTCAGCAGGTTGCTAAAGTGCAAGATATCACAACTTCAAGTCTTCTGAAGCTGTTGATAAAGACCATAGATTCACTAAAGTATTCAAGATCAATTTACGATCAAGTTGAGGTCGAGTTTGTTCGAAGATTCATTTCATAGGATGAACGGATTCTACACTTGAGGGGGAGCTTGATTGAAGATACAGATTTAAAGTGATACTGCACACGACGAGGGGGAGTTTGTTGATACATAGTTTATGCGTCGTGTGAAGTATCCAATCAGACAATGTCGTGTGAAGATCCAAGAGTTTAAGTCCAAGGTTCAAGGCAAGGAATACTGTCTGCCGAACCTGGTCCGAAACAGGAGTTCAGACCTGCCGAACCTGGAGTTCGGATGAGGTTCGGCTGGTCGCTATAAATAGGTTGCTTACTGATTGTAATTGTTTATCTTTGATCAATAAAACAATCGGTTAATTACGTTTTGATCTTCGAATAGCTAGATTGAGTAGACGATCCAATGCTCTCGCATTTTCACGAGGTTACCCTTATTGAGACGAGAAGGATAAATCAAATGAGGACTAAAACGACTTGGTTCAGTGAGGAATGGGAATAGTTGTTATTTTTAAAATGATTAGTTTATTTGTATTGACACTTTAGACGTTTTGAACATGCTTTGGCCTATAGGATAGAACACTCTCATCGAGGCGTTCCAGATAAGCATCCAAATCCAACTATGAGATTTATGCGTACACTTATCCTTTGATAGAAACCCCGACTACCGGTGCATTCACCCTTCCAATGATTACATGCCTAATCCACCTTAAATTCCAATAGAAAAACGTTTTATTTAAATGACTTACCTAATATGGACTTTTGAAGTTTGAAGGAGAAATATCCTAAAGTTTATGAGTTCTATTTAGAATAAATCAAACTTTGGTTCCAAATGTGACAATTTCCTAAAATTCAAGTTTACATGTGAGCATTACCAAACTTTAGGGTTTAATATGTACAGAGTTCAAAACTGAAAATATCCTAAGTTTGGCATATTTACATAAACTACCCTAACTTTCACAAATTGCAAAAATAGCCAAAGAGTTGAATAAAAGGATATGTGACCCAAATTATGGTTTATGTCACACATGTTTTAGTAAATGAAAAGTCCAGACCTGATTATAACATTAAAACTCATTTTTAAAACGTTTATTTTCCGATCAAACCATAAAAGCCTTGTTTTAATGTGTTAGTGGTTAAAATCAAAACTTTACATCTAAAAATCATGTCCATTAGTTTAGAATCACCATAACAAGTCTACATATTAGTGTAGTATCATTAGAAATCAGATTCATTAGGTTTAATGGTGATTAGCAAAAGATTTCTCATCGAAACAATTATGTGATAGGTTGACTTTTCGATTTAACCACAATGAACATAATTGAACAACATGGTTTTGAAGATAATGATAAAACAAAAATTTTTCGTAAAGGAACTTAGTTGAGAAAACCGAAGGAAGGCTGATGGTCAAAGTCCGGTCAGTTGACTTTTCAAAACGTGATCGAGAGCTTATGGGACGAAATTGAGGGTTGGAGATGATAGATCAAAGGATCCAAAGACCGTATAAATGGGTATTTATAATGCTGAATGGCTAGGGTTTTCGAAATTGATTCTAATGTGATAAGGAAGGTTGAATAAAATAATAATAATTCAAATTGAATCCATATTTTTTGATTTGGACGATGATAATGTGTTCCAGAACATTCTAGACTTGAAATATGTGATGATGGATCAAAATTAGAGTTTAATTGAGCTAAAAATCAAGTTATATTGAAGATTCGACCAAGAAAACTGACTCAAAAGGAGTTCAATAAAAATCAATCCCTGTTGAGCAGCGGTCCGGATAACTACTTAACCCATCACGGTCCGCACGCGCAATGGGGGGGGGGGGTGCGCAGCAATATTAGTTTTTGTAGAGGCTAGATTATGAGGCTTGTAATATTAAATAGTTTGGGTTGGGCTTAGTGGGTTTCATTAGATTAGTATGCTAGTTTTATTATTATGTTTAGGCTAGTTTACTATTGGATATGGGCATGGGCTTGGGTTTATGATTAGGGTTTAAGAGCCCAATAGTAAACTCATGGGATGGCTATATAAACCCCATGAGTTTACTATTCAAAGGGGCTTGATTACGATTTCTAGAGAGAGAAGAGGGTTTATGATTACGGTTTTGTACCCGACAAGTTTACTTGTGTGCAATTAAAGTTCAAGTGTTTATTTGTTTAATCATCGTATTCTTCGGGTTTCTTCTCTTCTCTATCTTGAATCAATCATAAACGAGGATTCCACACTCGTTGGTGATATCAATATCGTGTTTTGGTAGATTTTCCGGACCTACAATTGGTATCAGAGCCAAGAATCTGAGATTCGAGGTTCTCACGGTATTGGATTCAAGCTTTTTTCAAAAAAAAAAGAATTTGAAGATTTGAAGATTTGAAGATTTGAAGATTTGAAGATTTGAAGACTTGAAGGTTTGAAGGTTTGAAGGTTTGAAGGTTTGAAAGTTTACTATCGGAGTTTACTATCGGAGTTTACTATCGGAGTTTACTATCGGTGTTTATGATTGAGTTTATGATTGAGATTCCGATTCTGAGTTTATGACTGGTGTTTATGACTGAAGGTGATTACGATCGTAAACAGGGATTACGATCGTAAACAGGGTTGGTTTACGGAAAAAAGTCACTATTTCACACTTTCACGGAAACAGACGTAACTTTTGACTCGTTTGGAGTTAGAAGCTCAATTTTTAACACGACATTCGTGACAACAAGCCCCAGAATTACCCCCGAATAACGTCCCGGGGAGCTCGTTTGGACCCCCAAATTCCACTCCGAAGGGCTCAGTTTTTCAGTTTTAAGGTTTTGACACTATTCTTTGAATAGTATTTTTGCCGTTTTTGCCGATTCTTCAAAATCTTCAAAGGCTGCATATCTAAAGAAAGAAAATGAGTTCAGTGGTTGAAGAAAAGAATATAGTTGAGGACAAAGATGATTTCACAGATGAAGTTGACAAAACTGAGATATGCCCCAATCCCACTTGTGCTCGTATAATTCCTGGACTTAGGCAAATTTGTAAAAATTATCAGATAGAATTATTTGAGATAAAATACGAGAGGAGTTCTTTTAAGGGTAGATGGCAAAAGAATGAGGAGAAGGTAAAAGCTCAGAAACGAGACATTGAGAAATATCAGAAGCTAGCAACAGAGAAGACTATCTTATATGATCGGGCTAGGATTGAGATATCTGAGCTTACACAGAAATTAACTGAACTGCAACAAAAATTTGATGAGCTGCAGGTCAAGTATGATTACAATCAGGAAAGAAATAAGCGAATGCTCGATGCTGGAAAGGAATTGTCACATGCTGTTGTGACTGGTCAAGTTGGGAAAGATAAAACTGGGTTTGGGTCAGAAAAGTCTGATAAGTCTCTGTCTGCAAACAGCATTATTCCTCCACTAGTTCCCAGAGACATTATAGGAATACTTCTTAGTGAGGATCAAGTTGAACGAACCGAGTCTGATTATAAAGAAGCTGATCCTCCTATTGATAGTGTCTTGGTTGGAACT
>JBCNJP010011933.1:0-14656 GCA_039602395.1 Deinandra increscens subsp. villosa
TTTGCGACCTGCACATCAAACCCCAGCCCCCTCCTCCTTCTTGTTCGAAAATTCTGCAATTCAAGGGTGTTTGGACTACAATTTTGGCTAAAGATTGGAAATTGGGAGTACTTTTATCTTCCTAAACACAATATTTCATCAAGTAAGCAAAACCCCAATTCCTTGCATGCTAGGTCTTGAAAATTTTAGACTAAAAACTGTAATTGGTTGTTGTTATGTGAATTATATGGTGTTAGGAATCATATATAGGGTCTGAATTCCTAGTTGGATTAACAATTGGAGAAGTAGTCACCAATTACTTGTTCTTGATCCTTCATGTTTAATGACCACATATGATGTTTGTGAAATTGCTTCCAATGCTTCATTTCTTGCACGAATTTGGTGTTAAATGGTATGTTGATGATGGGTTGGTGATGGATTTCACCAACAACATGCAAAATGGTTGATTGGAGGTTCAATGGTTGGGGTTATGGGTGTACATCCAAGTGTGCACACAAGGTGTTTGATAAAATGCTTAATAGAGTTAAAATGTGAGCAAGATAAAAAATTTGCTAGAATTGATCTTGAATGGTCGTAGGGAACCATATGCTCACAAAATTTAACCAACTTGATGAAATTATGTGCATTAGCTAGCATGGATATTGTATGCCTTAATTTATATAGTAGTGTCAATGAAACCATGAAGCTAGGTGCAAGCTTGATGAATATACTTGATCGCCATCCATGTGATTTGTAAATATGTATGTGTAGCATAGAAATCATGTTATTGAAATGTGGTAAAAATGCTACTATGATTAAGGTCCTAACATTGTTAGTGACCCATTAGGCAATCAAGGTGATCAAGGAAGTAACTCCAGAGTTGGTGGAAGCGGAGGATCAAGCTTTAAAGGTAACATTATTTGTGTTACATGTAGTAGATATGTAAATGAGTAATTACATACAATTGTAGCAAACTATGAATTATGTAAATGGGTGACGAATGGTTCTAGGAACCGTGAAGCCGAATGCCAAAAGGTTCTCCAATGACCAAATTTGACCATAGGAAATATTCAGAGGAATCATATAACGAATGAAAGTTACAATGGGGGGAAATTGTCTGATAGAGCCTATGCGAAGTAACAAGAGAAAAGGAATCATAAATGGTTATACACCAGCTTTCTCATTGCAGGTAAGTGGAAAGACTATACTCACCTTGACTAGTGAATTGTGCAGGTAAGTGGATAACCATTTTGGCCTCTTTTCCATTATTTATGATGTATATACTTGTTCATGCACTAGAAACTCACTGTTGAAGGTGAGTATGTGCAGGTAAGTGGAAAGCCTAGCGGGAGCTCATCAAGTCATAGAAAAACCAATCACATCAATGATGAATTACCTATTGCATTTTGATGAAGCAACTTTTGTATGAGTTGATTAACACTTTGGTAAATGTTATACAACACTGATTGTGTTTTATGATTATTTAACCATGTTTTTGTACAAAAATTTTCTGGGACCTAATTTAAATGAAGTAATTGGGTAATGTATGACATCAAGTTGTATACGGGTGTTACACCGAGATGGAGGCTGGAGCTCAAGACTGAAAGAAACTGACCAGCATTTGCCAAGGGGGGAGTTTGTTGATACATGAAAATGGCGAGATGTTGGATCAGATAGAAGAAATCAGAAGAAATGTTTAAGTTCAATTCTACTTAGCCAAACCCCACCTGAACCTGGATGAACTGGCACTCGAACTGCCATTTCGGACAGAGTCCAGTTCGGGTGATCGGGGTTTCTTATATATAGTAGTTTGTGTTAGAATTTTTGTAACTGTACGTCTTAAGTGTGTGTTTCTTAAGGTGTATTCAGCATTTGAGCTCTGAGTCATTTGTAACCTCTGTCTGGTTGTTATATGAAAGATTGAGTTCATATTTACATCATTGTATTGTTTCGTTTACTAAAATGGCTTGAGTTGCGCATGATCCGACTTCCCGCTCACTTTGAACTTTGGGTCTCACTTCATGTCCTAGTTCGTGACCCTACGAAGTTCAGTCTGTTTTTCCAATTCGAACAGTAACGGACACACAAGGTTCATGTTCTAACAAATCCCCCCTTGGACTTTACTGTCGAATGTCGATCTTTAGCTTCTAGCAATTTTCAGTCAGTGTCTGCAGACACCTTTATCTTTAGCAAACTCCCCTTGATTGAAACTTCAGGTATACAGGAAACAGTTCAGGAACTTGTACAATCACCACAACCAATAAAGTTCTCCCTAGCTTCAAGCATTTCCACATTAGGCATATGATAACGGCTCAATTCACTAGTCGTTCCCGGCAACTATTAAGACCTCTTGAACTTCACCGCATTTGATAGAAATCTTTAATCTTCACCAAATTGTAATCCATTCTGATCTTTATGAAAACGTATACAACCAGAATCTTCAATCATGTAAATTCCCCCTCAGAATGAAATCCATCCCAATATATTACTCTGGTAAATGTATATCTCGTTGTAGACTAGACACTAACAAAGTCTTCACAACTCAAGAAAGTATCAGGCATATGACAGAGAGTTCCAAACCATAACTGAAAACTTTGACATATCGGTTTGCACGAACATCAGAATACACCACATTTCCATGAAGATCAAAACTCACCATCATCTCTGAACTGATTGCTTTTAAAATATTCACTTTTTCAGTTTTGAAACTTTGAAAGTTTTAGGGTCCTCAATTTCCCCCTAAACAAGTGACATATCCAAATCTTCAAAATTATTTGATTCCAACCTTGCAAGAACAAATCCTTTCTTTATAGCGGAATGATAAACTCAAGTGGCCCGCAACGGAATCTTGAAATTTCTTTTCATCTTTAGTTTGTGCAATAAGATAATCTTTGACAAAAAGTTTCAAAATAGTCATATTTCCATCTCTTAATATATGTCTATCATCAGAAACTCGTGTTCTTGACGCTCTGTCCGTCATGAAGAACAATGAATACCCATAAACTCATTTCTTGAAATTCGATGACTAACTCGTGACAAGTATCGGAATCTGGAATTTCTTCAAGAAGATAATGCGAATCATTTTAACTTAAAACTTCATATACCACCCCACAGCTACCGAATTAAGGGTAAAGCCGATAACTTATTTGCTTCTTTGAAATTCCCACATAACGGGGGTTCGGAAGCAGCGCCCCTAAGAAGTGGGGTCCAAGGGGAGGCAACCCCTGGCAGGGTCCAAGGGGTAGAGCGCCTGGATGGGGTTGTGCTGCCAGATCAGCGCGAAAAAAAAATATTTTGAACAAAAGTGCTTCACTAAAAATGCATCAGAACTTCCCGAACTGAACACGAAGTGACACCCAAACTGAGGAACAAATCTCTCAAACGAAGTGACATGAAGTGATACGAACTGGTCCGAACTGGATATAAAGTGACAATAACTGGAACTTTACAAAGTGATCCGAACTGGAATCTCACAAAGTAACACGAATTAATCCGAACTATGACTTTGTATGACTTCGTGACGGTTACTCACCCGAAGTGGCACTTCGAATAACGGTTAGTTTTACGAACTGGATGTTCTTGACGCAAAGTGAAACGAACTGGACCTGATTTTCATGAATAACACACCAGGTTCAAAATTTGATCGAATTTCACCACTTAGACACTTCTGTTAGGTGAATACACGACTTAGAAAGATTCGGTTGAGCAAAAACCAATCAGAAACTCAATGAATCACACCTAAATGATGGCTTAACATCTCAAATGAAGAAAAATGATAGATTTGAACCATATGAAAGAGCCAACCTGCCTCTGATACCAGATGAAAAAGCATTTTCGGATCGATTCTATGGTTGACAGAGATTGAGATGGAGGTTTTGTATCATTGAATCTAGTCGAATGATTACATAACGATAGAGTATACATCGTTGAAAGCCTGGGGGAGATTGGACATTCATCTTCCCTCACACACATAAAATCACATAGACTCTAGACCAAAACTTAACAAAAAACACAAAGTAAAAAACTATTTATACTTCTTGAAGACCCCCGAAGTGGAGACTACATGAACTACACGAACTATTAGTTTGTGTCCCACTTCATGTCACTTCGGGTCTCACTTCGTGTCCCACTTCGTGACCCTATGAAGTTCAGTCTGTTTTGCCAAATCGAACAGTAACGACCACATAAGATTCATGTTCTAACAAAACAGGGCAAACTAAACCTATGAATCGTTAAACCTTTCGAATCGCGGATAGAATTGGTTATGTACCACACGAGTTGAATCTACTAGGAGGATCTAATAGTATATGAAACGTATTCCATGCATTTAACCTGAAAACTAGTTATCGAATGAAACACTCATCGTTTCACTTAAGGAGTTGGAAGTCGATGAACAACTATGTTCCATTAAGGAACCAATGGAAATTATGGACCAAGATGGGAAACAAGTTAAGCATAGAAAGATTCCAATCGTAAAGGTTCGTTGAAAACTTGAGGCGTGGATTAGAGTTTACATGGAAACACAATGATAAAACGATGCAAAATAAATCCTCAATATTCGAACAGACAAACATTGATTATTGCAAGTATGATATAAAATCTCGGGACAAAATTTCTTTCAATAAGGGATGATGTGACAACTAAAAATTTTATTTTTTCTAGCAAACGAACAACGATTTTAATTTTCTGGACGAAAATTCCTTCAAGAAGGGGATAATGTGACCCCCGGTAAAAATCTGGTATTTCCTGACAAATACGAACATTCTTTATACCAAACGTACATGCATTCATACATCTAATAGAGTTGTTAGATGTGTCATCGAGTCTACAAACATCAAACACAAACATGTTCTGAAGGTTGGTTGACAAATTACCAAAACACTAAAAATAAAACTCGTACGATTTATGTCACGTAATCATAAGTGATCTTACATGTAATTTGGCTTACGCAAGCATGATTTTATGGTTGTTTCTATGTGTTAGTAAAAAAAATTTCCATAAATTATAAATGTTGTTTAGAGGTCTCACTAAAACGCATACTGTGCATGATAATCGTTACACACCCAAATTCAAACCTTGTGGGTCCCCTTATGACTTGATCGTATTCCCAGGGGTTTAGATGTATATTTTCCTTTTTAGTTGTTAGATAAATGTGGAGAGCTAGCCTTAATCGCCATCCACGATCTCTGGCTACCAAACCTCAAACCTAAAATTGTTCCTTCCTTCTCTCTCCATCCTCCTCTCAACTTTGGCTCTTCCATAGGACTAGCGATGATCATGAACGTAGGGGAAAACAGTAGCAAGAGTGACAAGCAATAAACACTAAATCTAACACCCTTCATGTCTAGGTTTCGAGGTATATATATAATCCGTAGAGTTCTTTTTTGAAACTGACTAGTTCATAGATCAGATTTATTTTTCTTCCATGTTTCTGATATCAATATGTGCATATATCACTATTGTTGTGTTGATTATGGAGACCAATAAAATCAAGGGGTAGTATGGGGTCGAAGTCTTATACACGTGAGAATCTGTGGAACTATATATGTGTTCAAGATGCATGTATTTTAATTATGTTATTGAATGATGATTATAAACCGATTTGTGGCCTTGATGTAGTATTTAACTTCTAGATGATTATAAACTGGGTTGTTGTGGATATGGGTGCTTAAAAGTGTTAATAACAATCTCATAATGTTTAAGAACTGCATTAGTGATCAAACGAAATTTTAAACAAACTTCAATGCAACTCGTTTTTTTATAGATTGTTGTCAGGATTTGGGGTCCACTTCGTGACACTATAAATCACTCAATTCTTAATGGAATTGAGTGATTCTTTTTTTTTGTGTTAGCTTTCAAACCCAGGTGGTATTACTCATTTTCATGGAGATTTCGACCTCCATTCTGCCACCACAAGTTCTGTGTGCAAACAGCCTTGGTTGTTATAATGTGCTAGTAAATAAATTATTTGCTTATTATAGATCAATGATTTGATTGAGGCCCATTATGAATTTTTACCATGATACACGTGGGGTTCTGTAAATAAAATTTGAGAACCGAACTTGATGTGTAGGGCTAGAAACTTAACGATCTTAGGAGCTCTTGTTAGGACGGTAAATCATTATAAAGTCCTATGTGAGTTTAACTTGTTAAAGGAGGGAAACCTTGTATGAAATCTAGTTGGTTTAGGGTTGGACATAAGTTGTATGATATATAAGAATCATGCTACTTGGGTTTATTGGTTAACTTAGGACTATCCTGGTTAAGGTTTTAATGCAATCTAGGTGCATGTTGGAACATTGTAAACGATTGATATGTTATGACGCAAACCTGTGATATATTGTGAGTGCCATTTATGCAATGGGCAAAGTACAGAAACCTAACCTGAATGAACAAACACAATCTTTAACAAGTCACCAATGTGTCGTCGGGGTCAATTGAGTCAGTTTAGGTGTTCATACACCATGATCTCACACACACTTCTATTTAGGTGATTCTCAGGAAGTGATTTTGATTCATTTTAACGTTCTTGCCGAGCTCCCAAAAGTGAGTTCGCTCACATTTTCTCTTTAAGTATCTCCTTGAGAGAGAAAACCATACTACAAACATATATTGGTAATATAATTGTATAGCTGATCATGTATGTGCACATATAAGATGAATTGAAAGTCCTTACAGTTCGAAAGGTTAATATATGAGAAAGTGAGGTAATATTAAGTAGTACTATTGGGTTTGACAAACCCTACCCGCGTTAGTTTCTCTAACTCGACTGGATGTCGAATGGGTGTAATATTAGCCTAGATAGTGTTAGAACATTATATGGTTCGTCAAATGGGTGCAAGACAAAACTACAAGATTGACTACATCCGAACTGACACGAACTGGAACACGAACTGACCCGAAGTGGCAGTTCATGTAATGTCCAATTCGAACAGTCGTGTTCTAGTATAAATAGTTAATGTCTTGTATAGAACATAACTTCTGGTCCAATCTAATGTGTGTAATCAGTGTGTAAACTCTCTATGGTCCTTAATACAATCTTCATTGTATTTACTTCTCATGTCACTGATTTCTTACTCGAATTACTACGATTTCATATTGATCGAGTAGATGATCCACCGCTCATGCACGTTCAAGTGGTATCCGAGCTTTTGGTTCACTCGACTAATCATTGAATCTCTGTTTTTCGAGTTTTTGGTTCAAAAAGTGTGGTGTTTTGACAATTTGAGGCGTTTTGTCTTCTTTTGGTGAAACTCATTGAGTTTTTGGTGAAAATTTTGATCGTAAATCATTCCTTTTCATTGTTTCTGGTCTACTACAGAAAATCACACTCAAAAAACACAAAAAATCGTGAAATTTAGCTCAAAATCACTCCAGCTCGGTTCAGTTTGGATAAAGAACAATCTGTTTGAAAAATTGTAGCTCCGAATTGCGAGTTCGGATTAGTTCGCGTTAGTTTACTAAACCGAAGTGTCAGTTCGGTCCAGTTCATTTATTACTTCGGATTAGCTTGGATATCAGTTCGGATCGCAGTTCGCCTTTCACTTAGTATCCAGTTCAGATTACTTCGTTTCAAGAGTTCAGTTCGGATCACTTCAGTTCAATTGTTTTTGTTGAAATTCACTTCGTGACAGCTCTTTTCACTTCGTTTCAGTTCGGGTAAATAAAAATCAAGACTATTCGAGATTTATGATTTTCAAGCATTTATCGCAATGCAAAGGTCGATGCAAAGTAAGCTGATTTATGATAATAAAATTGGAACAAGTCAGAAAGTTTCCAAATGACTTAAGTTGGAAGATTATCATAGTTGGGTGAAACGTTTTGAAGCGTATGTCGACACAAATGATATTGATATGTGGTTGTCATTTACTGATCAATACAAGTGTCCTAAGGATATGTTTGGAGAGCCGATTCTTCATAGAAAATTTGATGCTGAACAAAAGAAAGCATATCAAGCTGAGAAAAAGGCTTACTGTACATTGACTATGGCATTACCTAAGGGGCTGTTACATCAGTTTTCTGCTTTTGGTACATCGAAAGGTTTATGAGATACTTTATAAAAAAGATGTGAGGGTAATGATCAATACAGGAAAAACCGACAGAATGTTTTGAAAAAGGAATTTGATAATTTCAAACACTATCAAAATGAATCAATTCCAAATTTGATTGTAAGATTTTCACACTTGATGAGTGAAATGGTGTTGGTTAACATTACAAAGGAGGGTGCCGATTTGAAAGAAAAGTTGTTGGAGGCATTACCCGAAAAATGGGAAAATTATGTCATAATGATTACCCATGATAAATTCAAAATCCTACTGTGTATCATGGAGAAAATGATTCTACCATTCATGTTGTGAAATCAAATGTTTTAAATTCCACACCCCCTGTAGCATTTGTTACCAGAAAATCTGATAATTCTGGCTATACTTCTGGGTGTACTATTTCAATTCCAAATTCATCAACACATAATGCCCTGTCGGTTAAAACAACTGAAGATTATATGGCATTGATGTCTGCTTTGGTATCGTCATATTTTGGTGTTATTAATGGTTCAGTTTGTAATGGAGAATTAAAGGAAGAAGATTATGACCAGATTAATTATGATCACCTTGAAGAAATGGATTTGAATTGGCAGTATGTTATGCTTGTTAGAAGAACAAAGAAATTCTTTAATAGAATCGGGAAGAAGAGGTTGAATCAAGATGGAAAGATTGGGTTAGACAAATCCAAAGTGAAATGTTACAAATGCTCACTCTATGGTTATATTGCTTGTGAATGTCCAAAGTTAACTGATAACAAGTCTAATTTTGTTTGCATGCTCATCTGATTAAAACTTCAACAAGTAATCCTACTCCAAATCAACAAGATTTTGTGGTTCCTGGTAATAAATTGGAGGAGATATTTTGGCATCCTAATGAGTTTGCATGGAATGCAGATTATGAATTTAGAAGGAATGCATATCATAATGTTGATATAAATGAGATTCCTAATACGGATAATGAAAATGTTGCTTTAATCGCTCATCATTTAAGTGACAGTATTCTGACTGATTCTACACAAATTCAAGAGTAACCTCGGTCGAAGAAGTTCAGGAAAATGTGGCAGAAAACCAAATGAAGAAGAGATTAAATGTTATAAGTGTGCTGGTTTAAATAACAAAAATATAAGTTTGGAAAGAGGTTTTGAGTTGTTAACTAAAGAAGTTGTCGTGCTCAATCAAAAATTGGAAAGTTTTCAGAAGAAGTATTAGGAATTGATTCCAATCAATGAGAAATTGCTGAAAGAAAAAGCAAATTTTGTTGTAAGAATGTGACAAAGCTAAAGCTGAAGCTAAGGAAGTTGCTGAAGAATTTGATGCTTTATTCCCAGAAAGGCTATCCAGTTCAACAATAATCTGAAAATGCTAATGCAATTGCTGTTGAAGCTGCTGACAGAATTCTGACTCTTCAAGAAGAACTTTCTACACTTCCGGATGAAAATGTACTTCTCCGAGATAAAAATGAAGTCTTGACAAAAGATGTTGATATTTTCAAGAAGAAATGGGAGACGGTTACTGAAGAAGTGTTGGCAGAATGTGAAATCAGGAAACAACAAGAGTATGAATACAATGATTTAAATGAATAGCTTATTACTTCTCAAAAAGATTTGTTTGCTACTCTACAAAAGATTTCTGAATTAAATCTGGAGAATTACAAAGACAAGTCAAGAATTGCAATATATCACCAACATTGTTAAATTTTCTGTACATGAAAGAAAAAGTGATAATAGTGCAAAGGATGAAGATATCCTCAAGGTTCCTGCACCTGCGGATTTATTTGAATATTCATCTGCTCCTCTTGATCAAAAAGCAGAATTACATGATTATTCTATGTTTGCAACTCCTCAAAGAAGAAGAAATCTAAGTCTGGAAAAAAAGAAAGAAAATATGGGTGAAGCTCCAAAGTTTGATTCTAGTTCTTCGTTGTTGGAAGATGAGAAGATTTTTGATAAAAGTGTATCTGTTACATCAATTGGTACATCATCTGAGATTAAAGCTGCCAAGAGTTTGGTAAAAGAGAACAAAATACTAGAGATTAAGGTCACTTTTACTCAACGAGCACATCAAACAAGTGTTGCTGGTAGTTCTCAGACTGAATCGTCAAAATCTTTTGGATCTAAGCATAAAGGCCTAGGATTTGTTTTCAAGGAAAAGCCCATTCAAGCTCAATCTTCAAAGAAGAAAGAAAATGCTTTGAAGGTCAAGAATCAAAAGAGGTCACAACCTCTAAAAAAGCAAATGCTGATTTCTATTTCAAGAACAATTCTTATTATTCTGGAGGTTCTTCATCTGAATACAAAGTTTCTTCATGGAGTAAATCTCCGACGTATGATTCTTCTGATGATTTCTTTGATAATTTTGGTTCCGATAATTCTTCATTTTCTAAAAATTCAAAGACATTATCAAATGCTTTTCAACTTCATTAAAGAATCTGTTATGCATGTCGTCAACCTGTACATCTAGCTGCTGATTGTCCTACGACTGCATACAACAATGCAAAAATGTGGATGAACACGGTAATTTTTTGATGAATTATGGTCCTTAAAGTTTAAATCAACTTGTAAGTCGTCTGGTTCAAAGACGCTAGTTGAAATATTTCAGGTTCTGATAAAAAAAATTCATCATCATTAATATGGAAATCAAAAGTTGTATCCACGCCCAACAAAAACTATGTGGAAGACACCGGGTGACCTGACGCTGTAGAATCGGGTCGATCCCAATGAAACTAATGTTTTCTATGGTGTCAGCAGGTATTTCAGGAAGACCAATCGGTATTTGAAAGATTTCTGATGATGGAATATCTGTTTTTAACTTAAACTGAATTTCCAATTCAAATCTGTGTTTTCAAAATGCTAAAACGCAAGTATCCGTGTTTGTTGATCAATGCCCCTTTTCTTTTTCACCCGTTCTCAGTTTGAGGGGAGTTTGTTTCTTTGAAAAATACAAAAATAGTGTGTCGTTTTTCAAATGGTAAAAATGAAAATCTATAAATAGAGTTTGTCATTTTTAGGGGAGAAAAAGATGCAAAAACTGAAAAATGCAAAAAGTACAAAAACATTGAAAAATAAGAAATTGTATCCGACATGATTGGGAAACGAAGGTACATTGGCTAATGTTTCTTACTAATGGATAGAGTAAATGAAAAAGCCATAAGATCATTGTTCGATGTGCTAAGTAGGCTCAGCAAATCAGAAAGTATACTGGTGTGATATAAACCAAATCTAATGCTTGACCTAGTGGACAACATCTTGATGCGAATCTCAAGATATATCAAGAAAAGGATATGTGAAAAGAAAAATGAGAAGTCAGTGTGTAAACATGTGTTCATTTTGCAAAGATTTAAACTTGTTTGATTTTCTTTATTTTCTCAAACGATCGGACTTTCCTTGCGTATCGAAAGAACGACCAGATTGTTGTTCGTTTGTGGTTATGCTTTATTTTCTTTGGTATTTCGTATAATTCATTGGACTTTCTTTGCGTGTCCACAAGACCAGCCTGATTGTTGTTGAATTATACAATATTAACTTGTTTTATTTTCTTATTATGTTTAATTCGAGGCCTTATCTGCGTATCGAAAGATCGACCTTAAGGTAGAAGCTTTAACGTTCTTATTTCTTTTTGCATGGAACACAGTTGACTATATCATGAACTCAATCACCTATGTGTTAAATCACAAGTGAAATCACAAAGTGTGATAAGCAAAAACATATCTGAATATGTCTGATAGTGTGGGGTACACTGGTCAAAGCAAATCTAATCAATACCTCAACATATCCATATGTTATGAGTATGATTTTGTCTGAAGGAAAATTATATCTGCAATCGACATGACTTATGTGCTATAATAATTGAAATTAAAGTGTACTTCAGCACATTATGACCAATATGATCCCAAGTCGTGATCTTTCTCGCAAAAGACAAAAAAATATGTCTGATTCTGTATTGCATTTACTTTTCGTATCGGAAAATACTTAGTGGAAAGAGAATATCACAACTTCAAGTCTTCTAAAGCTGTTGATAAAGAAGAATACACGTGTTATAATGTCAAGTATTCAAGAGCAGACTAACCATCAAGTTGAGGGGGAGTTTGATTAAAGATAGAATATTATGTGGAAAAACAGATACTGCACACGTCGAGGGGGAGTTTGTTAGAACATTACCTAGTTCGTCGTATGAAGTATTAGAAGCAAGACAAAGTTACAAGATTGACTTCATCCGAATAGACACGAACTGGGACACGAACTGAACTGAAATGGCAGTTCGTGTGATGTCCAGTTTGGAAAGTCGTGCTCTTGTATAAATAGTTAATGTCTTGTATAGAACATAACTTCTGGTCCAATCTACTGTGTGTAATCAGTGTGTAAACTTTTTGTGGTTCTTAATACAATCTTCATTGTATTTACTTCTCATGTCATTAATTTCTAACTCGAATTACTACGACTTCATATTGATCGGGTAGACGATCCGCCGCTCACGCACTTTCAGATAGTATCATCATCGTTCGTGTTAGACGATGGTGGAAAGGCAATACAAACACAAACAATCATGCTTAGTTTGCAAACCACATAGTTATAGCTATATTGTTGTAGATAGCTACAAATACAATTATGACTACATTTTTCAAATATTGGTTCAACATTTATTCTTACATTATATCTTTATGAACTCACTAGCCTTTACGCTGACACACTGAGCATGTCTGTCATATGTATCTAGGTACGGAGCACGATTAGGCGACATGCATTACACTGGGTTAACAAACAGGTTTTTAAATCATTAATGGTTTTTCCTTTAGTATGGTTTTGGGCGTATTTTTGCGCCACATGTTTACTTATCTTTATTTACACTTCCGTATGTGTGAAAATGGCTTTCTTGCATGTTTTAGTATGGCTAATGACTCAGGTCCTGGTTTGTCACATGCCTCATGATTATACTCCACAATTGGATTATGAGGGTGTGACACAACTCTTAACAAGCACGACCAGTGTCCCTGAACTCACACGGTCCGGACCCTTATTCACACGACATATGCTCCTGCACTTGGAATGTTCCTGCAGATTTCCTGACCTCACACGGCCCATGCCCTTAAAGACGAAGATTTCTGCAAGATTGCTGACAGGCAATACCTGTGCCAGATTCCAAAAATCACCTATAAAAGGCAGCCAACCTCCACATTCACAACCCACTCAATTCTTCTCCCTCTCTAGTGTTATCGACATTTTACACTTTCTAAGCCACTTATTTAGGTGTTTCAGCCATTCATCAAGATTGTAAGAACTCTAACTTATGTAGAATATGATTTGCATTTGTCTATGAACCTTTCATCTTCCCTTGAGAATATCTTTAAAGTCGTGCTTGACAAAATTCTTACTCACTTAGGAGAAAACAAATCTTTGGCGGGTTGGTAAAATGAGTTTATAAACTCACCTTAAGGTGCGTAAAAATGACTTTATAAAAACTCGTTATATTGAAAGTTTATTGTCACCTTTTTGAACACACATGCCTTGTGTATTGCAGACCATTTGAGGAGTCGAAAGCTCATTAGTCGAACCTGTGACACCCGACTGGGGACGATGCATGATCCTTTTGGTGACTCGCATCCCATGCAGAGTAATACCTTCAAGTGTTTTATGTCTATGTAAACAAAATTTGTTTTCACGCATACGCGGTCTGAAGGTATTGGTTGGGGAAAAAAAGTTGGTAATATTTTTCCACTGCGTAGACGCGGCAATGATGCGTTAGTGAACTTGGCTTTGGTTACAGCCATTCATGTATGCGCAAGAGCGATGCATAGAGGAAACGAACCTTAGTCCCTTATAATGATACTTTCATAATAAAATAATCGCATGGGTGGGTTGTTTCCTTTTGGTTCATTTCAACGAATTCGAGTGTAATAGTACTTTGACCATAACACCCTACAATTAAATGACATTTGCACATAATTTATTTGTTACTAATAGAACGGTTCTACAATTAGTTACCTTCACGGGTAAATAACGAAAGGAATGGGAGATGGAATTTGCGGCTGAGAGGCGGGCTCCTTCACCTGTCAGTAACAATTTTAAGGGAAGGTTATAAATAAACAAATTACCAACACTACCATTGGCAAGCCCTCCTAAGTGATACTATCATAGACTGAGTCGACTAAAACCCACATTATCTTTATTTATTTGTTTTCTTTTTTATTATCATACTTATATAATCTTTAAAAGATAGACTTGGTTAGATGTCAAAAAACGTGAAATATCAAGATCCCTCATTTCCATACATTATGAATTATAAGTTATATTAATGATATAAGTTTTAAGAGTGACTATTATTTCTTATAAAACAATTCTAGAATTTAGTGGGTCGGGTGTTCACTCACAACAGAGTATGCATACATGCTCTATCCTTATAACTTGTACAAAATATAAACAATGCTTTTATTTTGATGTTCCATCATCATCTCTAAAGTATAAATCAATTTTGGGGAATCTAATAAAACTATGCATAAATAGGGAAACTAAAGGTAAATATATGCATATAGAGATAGAGATAGAGAATGAGATGTGGCGAGTTTTTATAAGAACTTGTGAATGCTCTTTTACATATTCAATTTCCATCTCTTTTAAAAATTTCATCGTTAGTAGTAATGGA
>JBCNJP010011934.1:0-14656 GCA_039602395.1 Deinandra increscens subsp. villosa
CAAACACTACAAATCCGATGATGATAAAGTACATGTTTATTGTTAGCATACTACTTTTCCATTTGTAAACTTATGTAAACTTTGTAATGAATTGGTTGCTATATATGAATTGTATTATTTTGCTATAAATAGTGTACTTTATTTTGTATTATCAGGTAAATTGTCATTTAATATAGAAAATAGTGATTCTATAAAAAAATATTTTTTTTTTATTTTTTTTAAATCCATGACGCGCAAAAATGTGTGTCATAAACAGATTTATGACGGGGGCTTCCTTGACGTGCATTTTATGACACTCATTGCGCGTCATAAAATGCGTGTCATCGTTCGCGTGTCAAGAACTTCTTGACACGCATTTTGCGCGTCAAGAGCTTCTTGACCCCTGCATCCTTGACGCGCATTTGCGTGTCAAGAAGGCACCTTCTTGACGCGCAATGCACGTCAAGAATGCCAGTTTTTGTAGTAGTGAAGTTTTGACTTAGAGAGTGAACCCATCAAACTTCACTCGTTGTGAAGGGAAACTGCTAATTCGCTACACCATCTCTTCGATCTCCCGATAACCAATTCTCTCTACCAGCCGGCATCTTTATTTGTTAAAAGGTTCCAATTTGTAATATTCGACCTTTTTAGACTTCTAAAAAGGTTAAGTTGTCATTGG
Organism: Deinandra increscens subsp. villosa; assembly: GCA_039602395.1. NCBI lineage: Eukaryota > Viridiplantae > Streptophyta > Magnoliopsida > Asterales > Asteraceae > Deinandra > Deinandra increscens. Next base: position 659 of record JBCNJP010011934.1, read on the forward strand.
GTCAAAGTAATTTATAAACTAACAAGAGGACTAAATAAAATAGAAATAGTCAAAATATTAATTAAGATGACAATTCTACAATCTAAAAAAAAGGTTTAGCTTTTGAGGGTAATGAGAATATGAGATGGTTTCTTCACTCTTTTCGGGTGTTTTTCATCATATCTCTCATTGCATCTCATTTAAGTTTTTTTATTCATTAGATTCTTTTCAATTAACTTGATATGCATAGGAGTGGATGCATAAAGAAAACATATGGATGATGTTTGGTCAATTGTTTTACTTTTTGTCTAGATTTTGGTTCAAGTGGTTGCTTTTATTTAGCCTGCTCCATGTTTGGTACTTGAATATGTTCACAAGCATGCATGCCTTCATCATCCAACAACATAAACCCTCAAGCATACTTATGCTTATATAAAAGATGTATGCTTTTAATTTATAAACAGTTGGCACTAATTGTTAAATGATTAGTCGTTTTATATTCAGAAGATAATTTACTAGTTTTATTAATGTCTCCTCGTGTTTTAAACTATTCACCATACTAAATCACATCATATTAAAATTTAAACCAAAAACCTCTAATTAAGTGGCAAGAGTCTCATTTAAATACTTTATACTCGCCCAATAATCTATGGTTTTTGTCTTTATCACAAGTGGGTCGACCCGCGCTTCGCGGCGGAGTCGGCCCGTTTCAAAAAGTCGGTTACCCAAATTATAAGACGTACATGCCGTGTGAAACTTGTATCGTGAATGCATATAAATTTTGTATTAACAAAGAAAAAAATGTAACCATATAGAAATTCATACATAGTTTATGTTATGCTATAAAAAAATATGGCCAAGTCATTTTGCCCAATTGATGCTAGAAAACCGTAATATTTGTTGGATTAGGAGATCATTAGCAAAAGTTGTAGCTTTAAATGGGCTATTTTGGATAGACCATCTTACATGTTGCATGAGTATACGCTAGAAGGGTTGCATGAGTATAAGTTGACGGGGTTAAAGATTCATTCCACCGTTAGTACATGTTGAAAAGGAGGTTGGATTTAAATGGATATTCATAAACTTAAAACGAAAATCATCTAAATAAAAGAAATTATAGAAAATCAAAAGGAAATAAACTAATCCATCCTTGTCCAATCTAGTACACTTACGTCAGAGAATCCAATCCTCCCTTGTCATCTTTTCCCATCTCATCTTACTTAGAGCTCACTATTATCTTTCATCCCATGCCTTCCTAAAGCTCATCACCTGCCACCATTAGTTTCCTAAAAAAATATCATAGACTTGACTACCCCCACATAATCTCCCATGGATCTCGATTATTCCAAGGATTACAAGACTACTTGTGATTTCGTGCTTTAAAAAATAAATAACGATAATACGGAGAAGAAATCATAATATCGGGTAAACACTGAAACAAAGAAAACCAACCTGAAAAGAACAACGGTGATCTTTTTTTCGACCTATCTCTCATGAACCTGTCTTATGTTGATATCATAAGAAAATTAAAATTCTAAGCAAACCTTTTACTCATTTAAAAAGACATTTAAACAAATAATACTTGCCTAACGACCTGATCACCTAATTTAGTATATTTAACAGCAACAATTAAATTATGATATTCACTTTGAGCACATCTACAGAGAACAAAACATAAAAAAATTTGGCTTGCAGTCATAAATTACATACATTAACAACCAAAAATCAACATCAACAATCTCATAAACCAAAGTAAAAAATAACAGAGATAGAAATAAGCAACAAAGATGAATACATACCAACACAGATCAGAGGGGAAAAACAATATATGCCTGCAAGAAAAAAAACAAACAAAAACAGTAGAAAATAACTTCGTGGGTTTTTGTTTGACAGCTTCTGTTACACTAACATAATAGTATGGACATCAATTTTAAGCAACAAATATTACCTTTAAGACTATAAAAATAGAGAAACGGTGGCTTTGAATATTTAGTAGCAGACTAATAGGATACCATACCTGATATGAAATTTGAAAGCAATTGATATCAACCTCCTTAAGAAGCCATCCTAATTAGGCAGTAGAGATACAAAAAACAGAGAAAATTAAACCACCAAGCAACACAAATTAAACCACCAAACATTTACACAAATAGTTGGTGAGCATAAGATAATAACATTCAAAGCCGCTTTTAAGAAAAATATAAAGATCAACACATCTGCAGGCAACAAAAACATAAAAAGGGCTAAAACCAACACACAAAAATAACAGCCGACATTGAAATCATGAAATAAAATTGAAGAAGAGCATTGCTTCAATGGCATGAGTTAGTTATTTCATATCAATAATTTCTGATAGAAATTTAAACTGAGAAATCGATTTACACATATATACCTTCATTAGGAACAAATGATCAGTTTGTCGATGAGACTACAGGGCTCGTTGGTTTCTACGAATGCTTACACGGACAAAATCACCATCTCGGACAGCGAGCACATTCATTGATGCAGGTGTTCATCACAAAAAAAAACACAAAATCAAACCGAGGAATCGTAAGCAATAACACTGCAAACTCAGATTTGAACTCTAAAACGATATAATAGACAAACGTGGCCGGCGTACCATGAGGTGTGGACGGTCCAGATGGAAGATCCACGTGACACTGGTAGATCGGTTGTGGTGCATAGTACATATGTAACATCTTGAAACCCTAACCAACAAAAGTGAACAGCGCACAACCGTGGTCAACCACCGATAAACATCGGTGAGCGGCGTTGATGAATTTCAACTAACGACGACTTTGGCCGGTGGATAGAAGGAGACCGATTGTAGAGCAGAGAAGGGATATCGGTTCACCGGTGACTTCTTCTTGAAAGGACGATGGAGTGGAGGTTTAGAAAGCAGGTAGGTATGGACCTAAATCAATAAAATTGAGTATAAAGAGAATTTGAGATCCGTAGGAGATAAGAACCACACAAAAGTTAGGCAAATATGACTTGTACCCAAAAAGTTATTTGATTTGTAATTTATGCTATACAAATTGTACATTAGGTTTTGGAGTTTGTACAATGTGTTGTGTTTTGTATATATAGGAGAATTTGGCGAAAATCATTATTTTTTATTTTCAATTCTTGAGGAGGAGAGGTCTAGGATTTATTATTTATTACATTTTATATTAAATCATCCTTTGTGTGTAAAAGGAATATTGATGTTTGAGCTATTAATGTAGTGGTTAACGGGAAGATAGTAAGACTTTGTCTTATCTAGAGGTTATGGGTTCTATTCCATTTATAGAGTTATTTAAATTATAATATATATATATATATATATATATATATATATATAGGGTGAGGTTCATTGTAGACATTTTCGCATGTGAAATAGCTCTTTTTCACATGTGAAAGTTTCTAATTAATGAGAAAAAAGAAAAAAAAGAAAAAAGAAAATTAATCACAACCATTAGATCAAGAGATCTAATGGTGAAAAAGGGTGTCTACCTGTCTACACTTATGGGGGTGTCTACAATGAACTTTTCACTATATATATATATATATATATATATATATATATATATATATATATATAGGATTAGGTTCAAATGAGAACTTTTTGTTTTGAGAACTTTTGAGAACTAAATCTCAACCACATATTTCAGGGGGACCACTACAATTCATGGGAGGGGGATACATGTAAATAAACTTGTGGCTCAAATTAGTTCTTTTTAGTTCTCAAATTAAATTGGTTCTCAAATGATCCTCTCCCTATATATATATATATATATATATATATATATATATATATATATATATATATATATATATTACGTAACGTACCCTTTAAGTTAACAACATGACAAACAGTGCTAGTCTCGATGACTATAATAGCAAAAACGACAGGCTTTGAAACCGTAAAAAAGAATTGAATTGAAACCGATATTTGTATTAAACTATAGGGTGAGGTTATTGTGAGAAGTTTAGTTTGGATAAAAAGCAATCATAGCCATTAGATCTTCAATTAAATAACAGTGCTAATCTCGATGACTAAAATAGCAAAAACGACAGGCTTTGAAACCGTAAAAAAGAATTGAATTGAAACCGATATTTGTATTAAACTATAGGGTGAGGTTATTGTGAGAAGTTTAGTTTGGATAAAAAGGAATCATAGCCATTAGATCTTCCATTAAATGAAGATCTATGACCTAAAATTTTCCTAAGTAAAATTAGAGAGAAAGCTAAAGAAAACAATAGATAGAATGATATTTTTGACTTTTTATCAAATCTCCCCATTTTTTAAACCTTCGTAACTCTTAGATACGAAATTATTATTATTTTTTAAAAATTACACCATAAAAACGAGCGTTTTTTATCTTTTAAACGCATACAGTGTTGTTATATGTAAAATTAAATTTTTTTTTACTCTTTCGATTGTATCAAAATGTTCAGATCATTTTGTCATTTTGTCAAAATGTTTAGATCATTGTGATATATTGTGTCAAAAATGTTCAGATCACTGTGTCATATTGTGTCTAAATGTACAGATCATTGTTTCATATGTTGTCAAAAACCGAAAGATTATTTAATTCTATATATAGCAACACTATATATACTTTTGACACGACGACACAATGACACAATGATCTGAACATTTTGACACAATGATCTAAATATTGTGTCAAAAATCGAAAGAGTAATTTTTTTTGCATTTTTTATATAGCAACACTATAAGCGTTTTAAAGATAAAAAATGCTCGTTTTTATGGTGTAATTTTTAAAATATATATATATATATACAAAAATAAAATTGCTAAGAATTTAAGAAGTTTGCATTGATGCTTGGGGTGTTTAACAAATTCAATTTTAAATATTTGAATTAGTCGAATCTAATTATTTAAATTTTAATTTTTAGTAACTGGATTAGGATTTGAACAATTCAATTCGAACTTAAAGTAGACATCCCATTTGAATTCGATTCGAATTCAGTTTTTAAATTCGAATCGAATCCGAATTAAATTCGAATATACTAAAATTTATTTTAGTATAAAAGTCAAATTTATCTAAGGATAAAACTAATAGATCACCCGAAAGACAAATGACGAAAATGGTAGTTTAACATTTAAAATGATAAACGGCAAAGTTAGCTTAATATTCAAAATCCATTTCTAGAGCAACTTTGTTGAGCAATTATTGTGGTAGTTAACCTATCATTAAAAACATCTAACTTTTTTTTTGGACGGCAAATGTCAACGCAGTATCAACTGCCACTCCTCTATGAGGAGCCCCACCACCCTACTCCGGCCAGACACGAGTGTCTGAACCGTGCCCCGGCTGGCATCAGAGTTTGGCTTGGGATCCACCGGGAAACCATACCGCCGACTGCCCCTAGTTGACAGACGTTGTGCCGCCATAATAGCTGGTAGACTACCTGGCGTAACACAAGGTGGGACGAAAACCCGGGGTGCTCTCAAGAGTCGAACCCGGGCCAATGACCAGGGAACGCTTTATCACCGAGCGGATAACCATTGCGCCGTAGCGACAATAATTTCATTATAGATCCAAACAACAAAATAATTATAGCATATAACATCATTAACTCATTTGAAAAAAATGATTGTAATTGGGTGAATTCACATAATACCAAATTTCGGGGCGAGGATTAGAGAATGTGTGCTTTCAAATTAGAATATTTTTAACATCTAAAATTTTTATATAAGCAAAAATGGAGAGTTGTTTGTGATTTAAAACCGAATTTCAAGTCGAATTTTTGATTTAAATCCGAATTTGATTCGAAATTCAGTTTTAGACATCTAATCAAATTCCAATTTGGATCGAATAGGTGATTTGAATCAAATTAAATTTTTTTTTTTAATTCGAATCGAATTCTAAACACCCCTGGTTTACTACAAACCGATAGTGTGTGAAACACTACCCCACCTTCGATATCATAAAACTACATCCTATCAGTGCCTATTTCCTGAATCGTTCTAGTCATAAAGAAATGCAGATTGTGAAAAACTAGAGCACTATTTTATAAATTATAGGAGACAATGTAAGAGGAAGAGGGGAAGTAGGACAAGAGAAGTATTGGTCCACCCTTGATGATAGGTCGACCCTTAATGAAAACTTTTGAACAATCTGGCCAATCACCATCTTTCCTTAAGTTGTTTGTTCGAGTCCTTAATTCTTCCACATTGAAGTTATATTAATGTAAAAATATATATCAAATGGCTTGTAAATTATAATCTAATCTAGTAATGTCTCCCTTTTAAATGATTAAAAATTCGGGTCTCATTTTGAACGTGTACGTAGACTAATACATACCTGACTTTCACATGTTGGCTTAAATATAAGAAGAGAATGGTGAATTGAAACTTTCCTCAATTCTTTCCTCAATTCAATTTCATCATCAGTTTATCATTTGTTTCGATTCACGCGTAAAATTGAGAACTGAAATGAGTTCCCATAAATGTCTTTTCATCGTCTACCTCCGATCTAAGCAAGAAATCCATAATAAATAAATGGAAAATAAACGGAGTTAAATAATATTAACGGTGGATCGTTGAAAGGATATAGTTAAACCATTGGGACCAATGGCAAAAATATTCTCCGTTAGAACTATTAACCTGCCAACATGTGAAAATTGAGAATATTAAAATCTAATATTCCTTAAATATATTAGGTTTCTATCATTGATAACCGTCTATAATATTGTTGTATGTAATGCTTGTTGGGTTTTATGAAACCTTAACTTGGGCTAGTTTGAAGACAATTAAAGTAGTAAATTTTTTTTATTAAAAGGAGATATCAACTATCATGGGGATAATGTCATTATAATGACCTCTCCATGTGTTGTGATTTCAAATCATGTAGGCCCTTTCATTCTACACATACGAAACTGATCAATTCAACTATCAAGTATAAATAGGTCTTCTACAGGACACTTTGATGATAAAGTGACGTTTTTATACGATCAAAATAAGTGTTAAAAAAACTAATTAGTCAGACTAAAAACAAACACAAGAGATTACTATTGGATTTTACAGCTCAGGATCATAATAAAAACTCCATATATTATGAAATTCGAACAGCTGTTTTTAACTCAAATATTGTTATTAATATGCCGGTACCAGTGTTAGGTTTACAAGTAGTTAATTGAACATTTAATATTCAAATAATTATATATATAATAAAGTATGCTATTATCAGTGTTGAGTGTACAAGTAGTTTATTGAACATTTAATAATAAAATTAAATAATTAAATAAGAGAAGCTTATAATAGTGTAGTTCGTACATATTGACAATATTGTAATAGGATTGTACTTTTTGAGCTGATTAAGTGAATTGCCAATAATTGTTTTCAAAGCTTTTTAAAAGAAAACCTTAAATCTAAAATAATTTTCATTTTAAAGTTTTGTAAAATAAACACAACATTCTACAATGAAGTATTTTCAGTTGTAAAAAAATAGTAAAGAATTGTTTTTATAAGAGTGTCATATTTTCCAAGTACAAGCTTAGTTAACATGACAGATGAGCTTTCTATTTATTTTCTTATGAGCTCATTTTACATCAATATTATCAACTGATTATTTTTCACATACAACTCTATTATATTAAAAGTTTTGAGCATAATCTAATCACTCTTATCGCAAAAAGATTCCATTAACTTTTTTAATGTAACTTTTTAAAAAATAGTTACATTATGTAACAAAAAGTTTCCATTAAGTTTAATGCAATTTTATTTAATAAAACCTTTTAGAAAAATATATATTGCATTAAGCTCATTTTTATTTTAGGGTTCAAATTGCTTATTTTCATTTTAGGGTTCAAACCCTATGATGGACAAAAATTCATGGTTAAAACAAAAAAAGCATAATTTCATTTTCTTATAGTAATTATATATGTGAAAGAAAAGAAAGAGACAAAGGATGGACACGTCTCTATGGGCCGGAGTCACAAACGAAAGACCCCCATCGCCGTATGGCAGGCATTCAGCTGTTAGCTCAGCAATAGCAGTGAACAAGCACACCGATGAAGATGATGCAACTATTTTCATCCTTAATAAAGTTGATATATACTTATTTTCACATCAAGCAATCTAATTCAGTATCAGGTTTAAATTCCATACGAACAACCAGCCGCTAAATTATTAAACAGCTGTTTAAGAATAGGGGTTATTTCCGCGGTCTAGTAAGACCAATAACCAAACACTTGTTTAAAAGGTATTAGGACTTTTTCTAAGGGTGGGTGGTATGGGGTATATTTTTTTTCGGCAAAGGGGTTTCGGCATAGGGTGAATTTCGGCAACAATTTGGCAACCATACCCTTGCATTCGGCAAGGTGGATTTCGGCAAAAAAAAAAATCAAAAAACGGCAACTACTTGCCGATTATTGCCGAGGATGATTTTCGAACGTTGGGCTTTTTTTACCCGTTAATTTTCGAACGTTGGCTAGTAGCATATATATATATATATATTTTTTTTGTTTTTTTTACAAGTTTTCCACCTATATAAACCCCAAAAACTTTAAACTTTTTACACCACATTTCATTTCTCTTCTACTTTTCTAACCCAAAACCAATGGATCCTAGGAAAAAGAATGCCTCCACATCCGCCCCGAAGAAATTTCGACCCAAAGTCTGGTCGAATACCGGACAAAGTTCGACAAACCGAAACCAACAACCTTTCTACGTACCTTCTCCACCTATAATTTCTCAACCGCAACCCGTTTATTACCCACCACAACCACCACAACAACAATCAACAATCTTTTAATGATCTATTACGATTCGGACATCCCGACTACTTCCAACAATACGCTTCATCGGCCCAACAATCATATCAAAATACTCAATTCCGAGAACCCCGTCGTCTTGTCGACGAAGCTAGTGATAGCGAAGAGATGGACGAGGAGATTGAAGTAGATGAAGAAGAAGTAGAAGAGGAACAACATGTTGAGATTGAAGAAGAAGTAGAAGAGGAAGAAGAAGAAGAAGAGATGGAGGAAGAACCACCGGCTCGTCGGACGCAAGCTAGAAAAAACAAGAAGAAGTCGACAACAAAGGCGGATCGAACTCCATGGACTACCGACGAAGAGAAGTATTTGGCACAAGCTTACATTCACGTCACCGAAGACAAAAAAGTTGGTGACCAACAAAGGTTTTCATCTTTTTGGCAAAGAGTTGTGGACCATTTTAACGGTTTAATTGGTCGCGAAACAAATCGAAACGTTCATCAAATTACCACAAAATGGAAGAATTTGAACAAGAAGTTGATGAACTTTGGAGGTCTCATTGCTCAATTTGTAAGTTTTTATTTTTAATAGTTAATTTTTTTTTAAATTTATATTATTTTTAACTTGTTTCTTTTATATAATTTTTAGGAACATGCAAGGGCTAGTGGTGCGGGGGATCTTGATGTTTGGAAGTTGGCTAATACCGAGTACGAAAAGATCTATGAAAAGAAAGGTTTTACTCATGTTTCGGCTTGGAAAGTTGTAAAAGATCACCCAAAGTGGAAGGCTCCGAAGAGGAAGGTTGGTGGGGTTAGTGAGCCCAAGAGGACAAAGACCTCGGTCTCGGGTGAGTACACAACGTCAAACGAAGTCGACTCTACCCAATTGCCAAGTCGGTTGCCCGACTTAAACGAGGACTCAACGCCTCCACTTTCACAACGAAAATCTAGAACGAAGTCGGGTGAATCGTCGAAGGATGGGTCATCAAATGCTTTGGAGGTGATGAATAGGTTTGAAAGCAAATGGGAGAAAGAAAAAGAGGTGAAGGCGGCGATTCGAGAAAAAACCGCCGAGAGAAAGGCGATGATGTACGCGGCGGTGAAAGAAACGATGGAAAACGAAAAACGAGCTCGCGATCTTGAAATATTTTTAAGACCGGCCGAGAACGTCCCTACGAGCTTACTACCGACCCTTCTCGCCGAGAAACGTCGAATCGCCGCTTTGCATAATTGGGAATGTGATTTTTTGATTTGGTTTTAAAATTTGTGAAAGTGGTTTTTTTTAATTTCTATGTAAGTTTTTTATTTTTAATGAAAAATTTAGTTTTATGTTTTATGAAATATAATGTTTTCCTTTAAATATAATATATAAAAATTAAAATAAAAAAAATAAATAAATAAAAACTATCCAACTTATCCAACCCAACTTATCCCACCCATACCATTCAAAAAACACAAAAGACATATACTTTTTTCTCTCTCCTAGTGTCACTCTCCTAATTTTTTTTTTTTTGAACGGCAGTAAGATTATATAAAAGCTCAAAGAGAGCAAACGAAAATTACAAATAGAGCATTGGATTTATCCCCCACACCGCCCACCCTAACAACTCTATAGTCAAATGACTGATTAATATATAGTAAACAACCCTTTGAAGGTAATGAGAGATCAATTTGAAAGTGATATAAAAACCGAAATAGAAGTCTGATGTGACGATGAGGTAACGGCGTCAAGTCTAGTCTAATGATCTAATCAGACCTATTCATATGTCTTGAAAACCAACAAACGAAGAACACTAAAAATTCCCAATCGTTGATTGAATCGGATGATAATCCTACAGGATTCATACAAAAACTGAAACCAGAACTACTAAAATTTCATCATCAGGGTCAATATTAACAGCGCCATTTCATCATATATTGTAATTAACCTACTAATTAATTTGATGCCTCTGAGATACTGTGCAACGACGGGTGCCATCCTCTTGGCTTTATTGCAACCGTCGCCGGCGAGTTCGCCGGCGGCCCCGTCCTCCGATCTCTCTCCGATTTCTTCATCTGTAAACAAACCAACTTCATTTATGACCATATTTTCAAAAATCTTCAGAACATTAACACAAACAGGGGATTAATTGGGATTCAAACCTGGTGGTGGCGTGTTCTTTCCGATTGATTGGATCCTAAAGCCGCCGGATCTTCAGATTTCTTTGTATTATTACTAACTTTTCCGTTCTTCTTCGCCATTAATCCTTTCATTACCTCTGTAAAAACAAATTAAAATTAATATTAAACTAACATTTAGTGTCTCACGTACACTCGGCCAATTTATTTATTTATTTATTTTTTCGCAATTGCATCTCCCCTAAAAGTTGTAAAACCGTATATTTTTTCAAATCGCGCTTCGCAAATCATCGAGTATTGTATATTATACTTTAAAAAAAATACAATTTTTCTCCAAAACAGGGGAAATACGCTATTCCCCCAATTTTTTTAACAATATATTCCCGAATCTCCTTGTGACGGAACTTTAACCATGCCGAGTTATTCGACATTTAATAACCAACTCGAAAATCCCAACAATCAGCTAAAACCGTCACTCATCGCAAACGTGGATCCAACCGGAAAGAAAAGTTAGTTGTGTAGTGACTGTGAGAACACACCTTGGGTGGTGACGAGGCGATAAATATGGCCGACGTTGAGAATCTCGGTGGCCCGGAGGAGTTTGATTCGGGTGATCCGGAGGGGTTTGGTGTTGGGGTTGTTTTGTTTTTGTTTGGTGGGGGGAGGAGGGCGGGCGGAGTATAAGGTGGTGGTGAGGAGGAGAGCGACGTAGTGGCCGGGGTTGAGCTTCATGACCTCGGCGGCGGAGATGGCGGTGTAGAGGCGCTCAACTTTTCCGTTTGGGTGTTGGATCACTAGACTTGCATTGTCAATAGCTTGGCAGTTGCCCATTTTTAATTAGGTAGAGCTGGAGGATGTTGTTGCAGAGATGGGTGGTGAGGTTGCAGAGAGAGAGAGAGAGAGAGAGGAGAGGCCAACTCCTGGGTCTGGGTAGTGTATATATATACCGGAAATGAATGGCAACAGCTCCTGAAAGGACCACATGCCATCAATGATTTCTTTTTATTTGCAAATATTAACTGCAGCCGACTGTCATTATGTCATAACATAACTCTATTAATTTTTTTTTTTCTAAATTACGAATATAGTTTATGAGGTTTGTCGAAATTTTGAATTTCGTCTCTAAATTTTATTTATTATGGATTTTGTTTTCAAGTTTTGTAAAAACGTATTGGTTACATTTTTATAAAACTTGAGGACGAAATTCGTAATAAATGAAACTTAGGGATGAAATCCGAAACTTCGACAAACCTCAGGGACGAAATCCGTAATTTACTCTTTTTTAAGGCTGTGTTTGACGCGTCATAAGCTAACTTTTTGACGTGTACCAAACTTGAAAAGCTAGTTGAAGTAGCGTTTCAACTAGCTTTTATAATATTTACAGTTTTACCCATCCTTAACTTATAAATAAATATTTTTATTTACATTTATGACATGTACTATTATGTCATTTAATATTTTTTAGCTAGTTTATCAGCTAGTTTTTACCAAACGTTATTTTTATCAGCTAGCTTATAGTTTATCAGCTAGCTTATAGTTTATTAGCTAGCAGCTAGCTCATCAGCTAGCAGCTAGCTTTTCAGCTAGTGTGTCAAACACAGCCTAAGGGTGGGCGGTATATCCTTCGGATACCCTCATCGGTTACTTGTTGTTTTTATATCATTAAGGTTGTAAACTAACCGAAATTTCAGCAAAATGTTCATGAATCGTTTGGACGAGAGTTCATTTGTATTCGTTCGTTTACTTAATGGACGAACACAAACAAAAAATGTTGTTTATTTAGCTTAACAAACGAAAACGAAAAGAGTCTCGTTCGTTCAATTGTGTTCGTGAACGTTCGGTAAGTGTGTTCACAATTTTTCGTTTGTGTGCGTTCGTTTGTGTTTGTACGTTTTTTTTGTTTGTTTTATAACATTACTACTTTAATAATATATATATTTTTTAAATATTTATAATTTATATTTTACACTTAACAACATACGGTTTTAACAAACGGACACAAACAAAAAATCATTTTCGGTTATTTGTTCGTGTTCGTTCGATTGTCCGGTAAGATGTTAACAAACAAACACAAACATGTCTCGTTCGTGTTCGTTCGATTCGTTTACAGCCCTAGGTACCATCAGATACCACCCCCACGCCACCCCCCCCCCACCCTTCCCTCTCGGCTACTTATTTTTGGGTAATGGGGTTGGATTTTGTGTTTTTGGGTATTAAAAACTGAAAGAAGCCGAAGGTTTTGTTGCTTTTCTAGACCGTTGGCCAACAACTTTTTTAGTGTACTTTTGAACTACCCGAACCAGCTACCCAAATGACCATACCCTATTCAAAACTACCTTAAGGGTAGTTTTCATCTCACCCACTTTTCTTTCATGTGGCATGCTCTGATTGGATAAAAAAAAGTACCATAAGAGTAGTTTCATGGGTATACTGCCCACCCTAACGTCGTTTGGGCATGTGATATATCTATAAGGAATTATCTTTGTGGATGGAGTTGTTACGCAGTAGTGACTCGACTCACATAAAAACTCCACATAGAAGGACTATAAAGGTTTTACTGTGTGATTCTATTATTTTACTTTTATTTTTTATTGATACTTTTTAAATAAAATTCAAACATAATATTTTTATTTAGTATAAATAAAACATTACATCACTAAAAACACTAATGTAAGAAAATAAAAAATAAAAACATCAATCACACAAAATCGTTGGTGAAACATATACCGGTGTGTTTAGAAAAATATTTTTTATTAAAAAACTAGTCCCTTTCCTTAAAACTAATACATGTGTGTTTAAAAAAGAAAAATAAAGAAAGATTTCAAATTTCTTTTTTTAAGTTAACATGCAAAAGTTATTTCTAAGAAAAACCAGATTTAAACCTAAATAAATATATAGATCTAATAATGTAAAAATAAATACTATGTGTCACAATATGAATGGTTGGGGAACAAACCTACGTAGAGAAATTCCCGTGGAAAATTTCACGTAGAGGAATAACGCAGGAGAACCACGGAGGAAGTGGTGGTGTGCATGGCATGAGTTATGCGTGGCTGGGTGCCACCTAGACCCACAGAGGATGAGAATAGCAGGGGTATACCGCAGTCTAAGTGGGTCATATTTTTACTACATTGTAACTGTCCGTATTAGATTTAACACTTCAGGGTTGACTAACCTA
>JBCNJP010011935.1:0-14655 GCA_039602395.1 Deinandra increscens subsp. villosa
AGTCCGACCGCCAGTCGGGTGGTGCATCTCGTGCCCGCTGAGTGGGGTTTGTCAGACCCCAGTAGTACGACCCAAAAGTGTAAAAAAAACGTCAATATATATATCGAGGTGTAGCCAAAAGTGTAAAAAAAACGTCAATATATATATATTTATATGTCGTGTCGAAATTTCAAGAGTTTGAAGAAAAATCTTTAAAATGTACGCATGTGTATATGTACATGAAAATAAATCAAGTATATATTTCTATGTTTAAAATAAATTTTTATTAATTATTACGAGCCTATAAAATTTTAGTTCATTTAAATTATAATGTTTCCATATCATAAAAAAAAAGAATTCAACGAGTATCCTAACGGGGTTTATGGAAACTTCACGGGTCAAGATTAATAGGCATGTGATAGTGGTTGTGAGTTTTAGACCAAATGATGTTCGAATTCACCAAAAATAAATACAACAAAAATAGGGGTCACGGGACTCGAACCCGTGACCTAAAGGATGTAGCACAGCGCCCTAGCCACTAGGCTAAGGGCTGATTCGTTAACTGGTTCGCATCCCATCGCTTTTAATCATGTCGCGACAAGGAAACTGGAGAGAGGGAAAAAAACGGCAAAAAGATTTGGGGCTGGGAAGAATCGACCCGGCGACCTATCTGTTATGGATCAAAAGCCTGGCCACCCGGCCAGACCCTGAGGACGGGATTTGATCCGTAAAACAAATACAAATACATTTGCGGAACACTGTCATCTTCCTTGTTCATTAACCCTAACACACCCGGCCGCCATGGACAACCCATGAAAATCACATAAACTTGCAGGGACAATCACAAAAGCTGTAGGCAAGACCTAAACGATACAAAGTGGGTTTTAAGAATTACCTTGGGTGCAAAACGAATCGGTGGTCTCGGTGATGAACACGATCGAACACGATCGAACACAAACTCGTCACCGGAAGTAGACTCGACACTGTAGCCTCTGCTGTGATCATGGCTGACCCTTGATATGACTCCGATGGTGAGGCAGGTCTGACAGCCGTAAACAACCGCTAACAGAGGTGACCGGAATTCTTATTATTTTTTTGTGTTTGTTCGTCGGAGGGTAAAAAAAAAGACGATGGACACACGAGGGGGTCTGGAAGTGGATGAGAGGAATTATCAAACACATCTAATGATTGAATAACCAGATTGATTTGAGAGACGTAACCGAGGGTGATTGATCGTTTTCTTTCGGTTGCCAGCGAACAAACCGTCGATCATTTAAGAAAGTCATTAAATTGACTTTCGTGAACTTGCATGAAGTGGTCCTGTCCCCCATTTATTAAGGTAACCCAAGGTTTTAGATATTGTCATAAATGGTCACACAAGTTTTCTAGAAAAGAAAAGGGGTTTAGTGAATGGCGGGAATAGTCCCTCGGGTTTTTAAAAGGCTAACGAGTCTAACAGAGAGTAACGGAAAACATAAACGATGGCCAAACGAGTGTATGCATCGCAACACCATATAACGTGTAAGGTTTATAAGAAATATAAACCCAAACGACCAATAAAATCATGGATAAAAATCTCTAATTTATCCGTTTAAGTTCACATAAAATCATAGTTATAACCTCATAACTATACGTTTATAAATTCCTATAAAATTGTAGAAACGTTTTGTACGATTACGGGACACATCGTCAAATAAAATAATAAAACGACATGCATATATATATGTACATATATACCACGTAATAATAAATATAATTGCCACATAAAATGACAAGACGTTTTCGTGAAATCATAAAATATAATTTATATAAAATTATATACATTCAAGTTGGTCAACCGACTTCTAGACTCATGTGCAGTGCTTGTGTAACGATTTTAGTTAACTGAGGTAACGGACGTTATCGAAATATAACACAAGTTATTAACGGGGTTAACCTGGGAAATTGCCGGTTGTCACATTATCCCCTTGTTAATGAATTTTCGTCCCGAAAATTGCCGTTGCTACAGTTTCTGCGGAAGGACAAGAAAAATTTTAGGGTTGCTACATTGTCTTTTTCACAAAACAACGTGTTTTTTTATGTCTAAGGTTACCGGGCGAATCATTTTTTTTGCGTGATTTAATTTCTTTTGATTATTATTAAATATTCGTTACTACAGGTTGCGTTATTTTTAGCGTGATCATTATTAACGTTTATATATGTGTCTTTTTTAATAATACATGTACATTATGTGTTTTTGCGTGATTTTATTATATAACATTTTCTCACATCAATTAATTGTATCTTTTATTATTCATTCAGCATGCGTTATTTTTAATTAATTCTTGCGTTATTATTTGTTTTTAAGATATTAAGTGTAGCTTTTTTATGTTATATTGAGTGCATTATTTAGTTTTATTCTTTGCGTTATTTTAGTTTATGCATGATTTTATGTCAATTCTATTTCGATGCGTGATTATAAACATAAAATTACATTAATAGTGTGCGTTATTTTTTACATTTATTAGTGTGAGCTTTTCATCATGCGTAATTTTTATAATTTATTGACTGCGTTATTTATAAACAGTTTTCTTAAATGTTAGTGTTTTTGTCTAATTAAACTGTATTTTAAAGGAGACATTATAAGCAAAAATTGAATAACTTACAAAGATTCACATTATTATTAACACAAAAACACCGAAAACATAAAATTATAACATTATTCTTATTCTACTGATAGGCTTCTAAAAAAGCCATCTTCAGTTCCACAGATGCTTTCATTTTCTTCAGGATGTTTGCATTCTCGTTGATTTGTTCCAGATCTGTTTTGTGATTGTCTATCATGAACACTCTAACAAGGTCTCGAACGAATTTTTTTGGCAAAGCCATCAGTTTTTTATTTAGCTTCGTCTCTTGCTACTATCGTATCGGTTAGGCTCTCGAACGTTTGCTTCAAGACGTCCATCATTAGGACTTCTTTGTTTAACTCAAGCATAATTTGCCTGGTTAGTTACCATTAGATTAAATAGTTGGTTGGATAAGATTGGACAAGATGAGAGGGAGGGGGTAAAAGAAAACTTTAAAGCTGGAAGGGTAAAATAGGGTGAATAACTTTTGTTGACTTTTTTCCATCCCCCCACCCCATTATTTAAACGGCCATAGCTTTTTCGTATGACGTTATTCTCAAAAACTAATTTCACCATATTTCTAGTCGTGATTTTATCTTTATTCCGATACTAGGTTTGCTTGATTTGGACATAATTTTTTTGACGTTTTAATGGCGTTTCTAGATCTGTTTTTTTAGGTTCTGCTAGTAGCGATTTAAGGTCCTGCTGATTTTCAGACATTGATTCAAAGCCTAGATAATTTTTTTTAATCTTTAAATTCTTTTATAACTGTGTTAGTGAATTTTCTTGTGCCGGTATGCTTGTTTTCTATGCTGGTTCTGTGCTGGTGTCTTATGTTCTGCGCTGGTGTGTTTGTGTCTGTACTAGTTATGTGCTGTTGTGTTTGTGTCTGTGTGGTTTATGTGCTGCTGGCTTGTGTTATGTGGCGTTGTGCTGGAAAACGCTAAAAGAACGTCAAATTTTTTTTCTCCAAATCAAGCAAACTTATACTCGTATTAAAGATAAAAAGTGTTGGAACTAATAATAAGTGTGACTGACGCCATCAAATCTATTCTCGAATAATTCGGTTAAAGAATCCATTGTGAAATGATTCAGAGACGCGGGTTGTGATGATCGAGGTTTGCAAGTTTAGACCGAAGACGTTTTCTTGAAAAGTCAACTTGTTCGAGTCAACGGTCAATGTAAAAGTCAATGGAAGATCGGTTCGAGCGAGTCAAGCTTCATATTAATTAAATAAACTTTGATTTAATTAATAATTTACTTTAGTTGTTTATTTGTAATTTTTCTCATTGTTTTTGTGTTTTACTAGTTAGTGGGCTAGTGAGCACATGGGCTCTCTATATATAGGGGTGATAGCTTCATTTAAGAATAAGAGAGAATAAGGATGATCTAGAGAGATGTGAGCTATCATTTCTAGAGAGAGAGTCTCACATTGGGTTTGAGCTCAACCCAATGTGACCTTGGATTTCCTATGACGGGTTTGTAATCATTCGGTTCGTTGTTGAAAAACCGAGGTGGTGACCAAATACCTTGGTTGCGGAAGTGGATCGAGTCTTTGTGTAACTCGTTTTTATAGAAACAAATGAACACCCGAATATGAACACGATGGTGTTTGAGATGTGATGATGATGATGAGTAAAGCTCACGCATTCCCGGGTATCATGAACTTACTAGGTGAGTTCATCAACCCTTATAAGCTTCAAAGAACCATGACTAACTCTCTCTCACTAGACATGCATAATCAAGTCTTTCACAATGAAAGACTTACTATATATACTACAAGACTCACTAAGGGCATAATAGTAAAATACTAACTAGTAATAATATTTAAACAATAAATAATATTCACTAGAGCCTCTTCTTTGTTGAGTCGTGTTGTCTTGAGTTGTCATGTTCTTCACCGTGTTGTAGGACGGTATATAATAAGTGGTCGTTGAATATTAATCACATCTATCCAAATCTTGTTGGCTCGGTATCTCGATTCCCAACAGTTGTAATTCTTCAGCAATAATCATTGAATCGTTTGATTTATCATTTCTTGTTATATATTATCCTAGATTCTCATCATCCCGTCTCCTCATCTAATCTTCGTTCTTGCTCAAGATCAGGATTCTTGCAGTGAAATCGGTCCTGACAATTGGTATCAGAGCGGGTACCGATCAGATCGCGTCTCACGACGAATCTGATCACTCGAATCTTAATTTTGAGCTTAAATGAAGTGCATATTGGAAAACCCACTTTGGAGATGAATAAGTCTATTATTCTGTATTTTTGGAGCTGTTTGATGGATTCTGGATGAATCTGATGATGTATTCATGTTATTGGGTTCATTTAGATGTGATTTCATGCTCCAATCGTTCAAATAAGTGAAGAAATGTGAGATATGAGCTAAAAAAACAAAACTGTTAGGGTTTTCACGTTTTTTTGGGTGTTCTTGAAGATTTCGAGTTTGATTCTGAGTTTTTGATGATAAAATCAGTGTTTTTGGATAAAATAAAGTATGAATCTTGATGGAAAACGCGTTCCGGATCCATTGGAAGCATTGGTTTCGTCTGATTCGCAACGGTTTGGGCAGATATGGAAAACACACACAGTAGTGTGTGTTTCATGGTGTTCTTCATTTTTGTTGAAGATTGCCTTGGCGATTTCGCAACTGTTAAAGATGTTCATGACGATCTGGAAAGAGTTTGAAGATGTTCTTGGCGACGTCGAGTTCCCTTGAAGATTTTCTTGGCGATCTCGGGTGTCTTTGAATGTTGTCTTGGCGATTTCGAGTTAGTTCTTGGCGATTTCACTCAGTCCTTGGCGATCTCGACCATGGGCTTGGCGATCTCGAATAAAGCTTGGCGACCTCGTATAAGCCCTTGGCGACCTCGAATAAGTTTGGCGATCTCGACATCTGGGTCTTCATTCAAATAATTTTCAGAAGTTTTGATCGTCTAGATGTGTAGAGAATCGATCCACGAGTTCAGGGACATAAAATTCGTCAATTTTTGTCAAGTTTTGAGGAAAATTCAGCCTGAATACGTTTTTCCGGCAACGGTTCTTGTGGGTTCGCGAATTTCTAGCCAGAATTAGGGTTCCAGAGGTTGAAGACGAATTGTGGGGATACAGGCTGACGTGGCATCTCTTTATTTGATGCATGTGAATAATCTCTCTCCTGCCGACATTCTCTTTATTGTTGTTGACTCCTGATTGGAGGTAAGAAGTCAGCGTGGGCCCTGTACAAAATGTATCCGTTGAAAAGGGATCAGGTGGTCGAAATTCAAGTGGCTGGAATAAATGTGTGGGACCAGGCCGGCTGTCAAAAGAGACGTTAATGGTCTCAGCGCTGGCAGACTTTGATTGGGTATCACCCACATCACACGGATCGCCTCCTCAGAACCGTTAGATCTGCGCTATCTGAACCGTTGGGTCCAAATGTGTGCTTTTTCAGTTGGATTCTGATTGGCCCTTGAAGCATCACACGGATCAGCTGATCCAGCCCTTAGATCCTTTATTTGTTTTAACTGTGGATTTTATTTGGTAGCTCAATTCTGATTGGCCTTTATATTTTCACAAGGATCAAGATTTTTCTAGTGGAGATTTAATTAAACCAATTAAAATTTTAGCTTTTTCGTTAATCACGGGGTTTTTCATATCAGTCTTTTACGAGACTAAAGAGATAACGCCTCAACGAAATTGTGGAAAAATTTTATTGTTCATGGATTTATTCCGTCATATTTCGACCGAGTTTCTAGTTTTTGTTGACGTCAATACCACATTAGCTAACGACCACTGACGTCATCTAACCGAATTAACTGGAATCTAAGTTAAATATTGGAATATTCCATTGAATCTCTAACGGAGGGACCGTTACTTGAATAAAATTGACGATTTTCTCAGATTCATTCCAAATTGCACCGTTTGACTCAGAAATCTTCACGAAATATTTTTCCGAGCTCGTTTTTCGAGACCCAAAATTACAAAGACTCCGATTATGAATAAATTTCGCATTTACGCTCGGGATCTCTGTTTTTCTCCGATTGACACTTTATTTTTACATCCAACCTAGTCACGCGGAACAAGTTCAATATTTATGGATCATTCACAACTATCAGTATCCGGCTTCCGGTTTCTCGAAAGATTTTCCAATTTCAGGATTTTAGTACCGTTTTCTCTTCGGAACTGAGCGGAACGGTTCCACTCTCTGCATCTGATTTTCCGCTTCCGCATCGGATGTTTTCAGAGGGATCTAGAGAAAAGGGGGAACCATTATGGATTTGGATTATCGGGTCGATTATCAGAAGTTGGAGCATTTTCAGTGATTGATTGGTTTATCTGAGTCGGTTTGTTGTGGTTTTGACTCCAATGTTCAGCTTTCTTAGTATTGTACCCGACCGTGTGAACCGAGTGAACTACAGCACTTGGCTCTCAACTGGATCAACAAGAACATAGGAAGCTTATTCAAAGGGGGAATCTTTACAACAGAAAGATTCTGGTTTATCAGTTATTCATTGAAGATGTAAGACAAAGCGGTTCTTCACCAGTATGACAGATTTGACAGCATCACTCAAGGGGGAATTGTTAGAACTAATAATAAGTGTGACTGACGCCATCAAATCTATTCTCGAATAATTAGGTTGAATAATCCATTGTGAAATGATTCAGAGACGCGAGTTGTGATGATCGAGGCTTGCAAGTTTGGACCGAAGACGTTTTCTTGAACAGTCAACTGTTCGAGTCAACGGTCAACGTAAAAGTCAACAGAAGATCGGTTCGAGCGAGTCAAGCTTCATATTAATTAAATTAACTTTGATTTAATTAATAATTTACTTTAGTTGTTTATTTATAATTTTGTTCATTGCTTTAGGGGTGAGAGCTTCATTTAAGAACAAGAGAGAATAAGTGAAAGAATAAGGATGATCTAGAGAGATGTGGGCTATCATTTCTTGAGAGAGAGTCACACATTGGGTTTGAGCTCAACCCAATGTGACCGTGGATTTCCTATGCCGAGTTTGTAATCATTCGGTTCGTTGTAATCATTCAGTAATAATCAATGAATCGTTTGATTTATCATTTTTGTTATAGATGTTCTTAGATTCTCGTCATCCCGTCTCCTCATCTAATCTTCGTTCTTGCTCAATGTCAAGATTCTTATAGTGAAATCGGTCCTGACAAAAAGACGACTACAAAAATAACGTCGTATGAAGAAGTTATTGAAAGTGCATGAGCGGTGGATCGTCTACTCAATTATGATGTAATCGATGTAATTCGAGTATGAAATGTGAACACGAGAAGGTAAATACAATAGAGATTGTATTGATAAACCACAGAGAGTACACACACAAAAACACACAGTAGATTGGACAAGAAGTTGCAATCTAATACAAGAACAACGTATTTATACTAGATTCAAATGTCACGAACTGGACATGTCATGAACTGTCAGTTCGTGTTAGTTCGTGAACATCCTTCCAAATAGCTTTTTCTTGTTTCTGATACTTCATATGACGAACCAGATACTGCTCTAACAACCCCCCCCCCTCGACGTGTGCAGTATCTCTTTCTCCACATAGAGTTGTATCTTCAATCAAACTCCCCCTCAACTTGATGGTTAGTCTGATCTTGAATACTTTAACGTTGTGCATTGTGTTTCATCCTTATAAACAGCTTCAGAAGACTTGAAGTTGTGATATTCTCTTTCCACTAAGTACCTGCCAACATAAATATCTTGGCGCAAAATGTCTCTTCGAGACTCCAAGATATTTTGTTTTTGAAAATTGATTTGTATCTCATGTTGATCAATAGAAAAGAAAAAAAAAAGAAACTTTACATCAAAACACACCAAAAATCCTTTTGGTATTTTCTGATATGAAAAATAAATGCAATACAAAATCAAACACTATTTTTGTATTTTGCGAGAAAGATCACGACTTGGGATCATATTGGACATAACGTGTTGAACTACACTTAAATTTCAATAACTCTATTTTTAGATTTTCATTTTTACCATTTGAAAAACGACAAACTATTTTTGGATTTTCAATTTTTTTGACAAACAAACAAACCCTGCCTCAAAATGAGATGGAGTAAAAACTAAAAGAAAATTGATCAACCAACATGGATACTTGCATTTTAGCATGTTGAGAAACACAAATTTTGGCAAAATGATCTTAAAATTCTTTTTAAGTTAAACATGGATACCCACCAACAGCAATCTTTCAATTACCTTTAGGTCTTCCTGAAATACCTGCGGACAACAAACAAAACATTAGTTTCCTTAGGATCGACCCGATTCAACAGCATCGGGTTGCCCGGTGTCTTCCATATAGTCTTTGTTGGCCTTGGAAACAACTTTTGGTTTCTATATCATTAATGATGATATTTATTAATCAGAACCTGAAGCTGTTTCAACCGGTGTCTTTAGTTTGGACCAAAACGACTTACTAGTTGCTTTGAACGTTGGGGACCATGGTTCACCAAAATTTTTACCATTTTCATTTACATATTTTGCATTATTGTGGACATATGCAGTCGTAGGACAATCTGCAACAAGTTGTCCAGGTTGACGACATGCATAACAAATTCTTTCACGAAGTTGAAAATTATTTGAAAATTTCTTTGAAGGTTTAGAAAATGAAGGATTTTCAGAACCAAAATTATCAAAGAAATCATCAGAAGAATAATACCTCGGAGATTGACTCTGTGACGAAACTTTGTAGTCAGATGATGAACCTCTAGAGTAATAACAACTATTCTTGGAATAGAAAGCAACATTTTGTTTCTTCTGAGGTTGTGATTTCTTTTGATCATTGATCTTTGTAACATTTCCTTTCTTTTTTGGATTTGGAGATTGAACTGACTTCTCCTTGAAACAAATCCTAGTCCTTTGTGCTTAAAACCCGATGGTTTTGAAGACTCATTTTGAGAACTACCAGAAGCACTTGTTTGATGTGCTCATTGAGTAAAAGTTACTTTAATCTCTGGTAACTTGTTCTCATGATCCAAATCTTGGCAGCTTCAGCTTCAGATGATGTACCAACAGAAGTACCAGACAAACTCTTGTCAAAAATGACTTCATCTTCCAACAATGATGAATCAGATGTAAACTTTGGAGCTACACCACCATTCTCCTTCTTCTTTGCAGATTTAGATTTATTTTTCTTCTTTTCAGACACAGGAGTTGCAAAATTAGAATACTTATTCTTTACTGCTTTTGGATCAAGAGAAGCAGATGAAAATTTAGACATATCGACTATGCATGAACTTTATGAAGATCATCTTCCCTTGCACTTTCTTCACCTCTTTCCTTCTTATGCAGATAATTCAGAAACGTTGGGGATAAATTGCAATTTTTAATTTGTCTTTGCAAATCTAGAATCTCCAACTTTAATTCAGAAATCTATTGTTGAGCAGCAAATAACTCCTTTTGAGAACCAATGAATTCTTCAGACAATTCATTATATTCATATTTATTCTGTCTTCTCGAATCACATTCAGCAAAAAGTTCTGCAAGGACATTCTCCTATTTCTTCTTAAAAATATAAATATTCTTTGTCAAAACTTTATTTTGTCATGAAAGTTAATATTTTCATCTCTTAACCTTTCAACTTCATCTTGAAGAACAATCACCTTATCAGCTGCTTCAACCACAATATCGTTGACTCTTTCATATTTTTGTTGAAGCTGATAAGTTTTCTGAAATAAAGCTCCAAAATCTTCAGCAGCTTCCTTAGCTTCAGCCTTTGTCTTCTTACATTCTTCAATCAAATCATTCTTTTATTTTATCAATTTCTCATTGATTGGAATCAACTCATAACACTTTTTCTAAAAACTTTCCAACTCTTGTTTCAACACGACAATTTATTCAGTCAACAAATTGAGACTTCTTTCCAAACTTGCATTCTTGTTGTGTAAAATAACACATTCAGAACATTTAATATCTTCCTTCTTTTGACTTTCGGTCACATTTGCATGAACCTCTTCAGCTGTTGTTTCTCCCAAACTTGTTTCATAATCAATCAGAACACTATCACTTTTGATGATGAGTCATTAAAGCAACATTGTCTTCATCAGTAATATGTATCTCATTAATATCAATAGTACCATATGCGTTCCTTCTAAACACATGATATGCATGCCACACATATTCATTTGGATGCCAAAATATCTCTTCCAACTTACCAGTATGAGAAACAAAAGCTTTTTGACATTGATTAGCATTGCTTGTTAAAGTCTTAATCAAATGAGCATGTTGACCAGAATTAGACTTATTATCAGTTGACTTTGGACATTCACGAGCAAAATGAACATAAAGTGAACATTTAAGACATTTCACTTTTGATTTGTCTAATCCAATCTTTCCATCTTGATTCAACATTTTCTTCATGTTCTGTTAAAGAATTTCTTTGTTCTCCTGACCGGCATAGCATACTGCCAATTCAAATCCATTTCTTCCATATGATCATAATCAGTCTGATCATAATCTTCTTTTTTCAATTCTGCATTACTAATAGAGCCATTAATAACACCATAGTAGAAAGATACTAAAGCACACATCAATGCCATATAATCCTCAGTTGTTTTAACAGATAAGGCATTGAGTAAACACACTTGACTTCCCAGCATGAGTGGTAGAATCATTCTCTCCATGATACACAGCTGGATTGTGAACTTGTGCAGGCATTGACTTGTTCAGATTCATTTCCATATCCCTTACTTGTATTCTCTTAACCAAATCATTAAACGACAAACCCGTATATTCGTTATCATGAGTAATCATCATAACATAATTTTCCCACTTTTCGGGTAATGCCTCTAACAATTTTTCTTTCAAATCAGCATCTTCCTTATTAATGTTTACCAAAACCATTTCACTCTTCAGATGTGAAAATCTTGTAATCAAATTTAGAATGGTCTCGTTTTGGTAATGCTTGAAATTATTAAATTCTTTCTTTAAAACCTTCTGACGACTTTTCTTATATTGATCATTACCCTCACATCTTTTATGTAACACATCCCATAAATATTTTGCAGTATCGTAGGCAAAAAACTAATGTAATAACTCCTTTGGTAATGTCGTTGTCAAAGTTCCAAAAGCCTTTTGCTCAGCTTGACATGCTTTCTTTTGATCAGATGTCACACTTTTCTGTAAAATTGGTCTTCCATTTCCATTTGTTGGATACACATATTGATTAGTATACGATAGCCATATATCTACATCATTCGTTCCAACATACGCTTCAAATCGGTTTACCGAACTATGATAATTCTCCAATTTGAGTAATTTGGAAACTTTCGGACTTGATCCAATTTCATTATCATAATTTAGTAAACTTTGCATCGTTGGTTGCATTAAGTTTGCATTGCAGCTAGAGCTTGATAATCAACCATCTTGACTGTTAATGAAGTGATACGAACTGATGCAAACTCACACGAATTGGATGCGAACTCACTTGCAAACTGATTACAAACTGAATAATACGAAGTGATACGAACTGGTCCGAACTCAAACGAAGTGACACGAACTCAGATGTCACGAAGTGGTACAAACGACTCATCACAAAGTGATAAGAACTGGATATTAACGAAGTGATGCGAACTGGACTCTCACGAAGTGATCCGAACTGAAACAAAGTGGTGTGAACTGAACTCTTACGAAGTGACACGAACTGGAACGAAGTGACACTTCGTGGAAGTTATTCACATGAAGTCACACTTCGTGATGGTTACAGATGCTAAGTGGAAGTTCTAGATACGAACTGAGATGAACTTAACCATTTTTGAACTAATTTTCACGATTTTGAATGTTTTTGAACGAGATTTTCAGCAGTAGATCAAATAAAATGAAAATGATTGATTTAGGATTAAAATTTGCACTAAAAGCTCAGCTGAACTTATCAAACGGAAGCAAAAATATCTCAATTTGTCAAAAACCCACACTTTTTGGAACAAAACCCCGAAAAAATAGCAACCAAATGATCAGTAGATTGAACCAAATGCTCTGATACCACTTGAAAGTGTGTGAGCGGTGGATCGTCTACTCAATCATGATGTAATCGATGTATTCGAGTATGAAATCTGAACACGAGAAGGTAAATACAATAGAGATTGTATTGATAAACCACAGAGAGTACACACACAAAAACACATAGTAGAATGGACAAGAAGTTGCAATTTAATACAAGAACAACATATTTATACTAGACTCGACTGTCACAAACTGGACATGTCATGAACTGTCAGTTCGTGTTAGTTCGTGAACAGCCTTCCAAATAGCTTTGTCTTGTTTCTGATACTTCACACGACAAACCAAATAATGCTCTAACAGTTATACCCGATTGAAAAATGGGGGGGGGGGGAGATAAATAACTACCAAAAATACAAATTGGGTGAATTTATATGGATAATTACTAGATTACCCTTGACCTCACTAAACTTAGGCAACTTATATGACATCACAGGAACCGTCCCCTATATATATATATACACACACACACATATATGTAGGGGAAAGTTATTGTACAAAGTGAAATTTGCGTGCGAAGGGATCACAACCAATGATCTGCGTGTTTTTTTGGATCTGATGGTGCATTATTGTTTTAATGTTTCAAGCGTGACTTTGCACATATCATTAATTAAAAAAGGGAAGCAGAGTATTTTAAATAAAACAAAGAGTGTAGTACCGTCTTTTTACAATAAAATGTAAACACGCAAAAGGCTTTTAAAAACGCATAGCAACGATAAAATACACAATGCTTCTAAAACAACATAATAATCACGCATAGGGTGTGCTTTTTCATGCAAGCTTTCAATAAATCACTCATAACTATTTTTTAGGCTACATAGCAGCAATAAAACACGCAAGCCTTGTAAAAGATCGTTATAATCACTCAGAGGTATATTTTATCAGGCATGGTTTAAAAAATAAATTAAATGGTTAGTTAACCTCAAATTTATCACGCAAGTAGTAATTAAGTTCATTAATCTAAAAAACTAGTATCCTTGTCTTTTCACAAAATAATAAACGCAAAAAAATCACGCATAGATGTAAAATCACGCAACTGTTAAAAGTTTAAAAACATTCCACATTAAATGTTGTCTTTGTTTAAAAAATCACGCAATTGTTTAATATTTACCCACATTTATCAAAAATATCACGCAAATACATTATTCTCTCTTAAAAACAAAATTTAATCCCGTTATTTAGAAGATTCTGGAAAAAAAAAATAACACAAAATATTCAAATCTCACGCACCTACTAAAATGTTTTTTTATATAATCTAATTTACTTATTTTAACAAAAATCAGACATTTATCTACAAAAAGATCACGCATTGAACCTAAAAATTTTCTACTTAAAATCACGCATACTGTTCTAAAAAATCACATAAATACTAATAAAACGAAAAAACAAACATATAAACATCAAACAAATCACAGATCAACACATAAAAAGAACCGATTCATTAAATTATATTCATATAAATTTATACAAAACCTATCAGGTGGGATTTCACTAATGGGTGGGGAGATGGGATCATCAAAAGCTTCATAAAAAAACCCAAAAAACTGTTAATAAAAGAACATCAGAAACCCTAAAAAATGGGTGCCTAGAACTTCTTAAACTCTTTCACATCCGCCGCCTTCTCCTTCGCCTTCTTAATGGTGCTGTCCACAACACCACTAAGGAGGGTATGGATATCCTCCTTTAGCTCCAGCTGCTGAGTGATGTACTCTGTAGCAACTTCTTTCATGGCAGACGGGGGTGATTAACAAGCTCTTTCAGCAACCTAATATGGGTTTGGATGTTGTTTACAGTAATCCCTGTCACACCCCAAAATACCACTAACGGAGTTTATACCGTTAAGGGGCGCGACTAGACCAGGATCCACAACCATAGTTACAAATACTAAACGAATCAGGGTTAGTTCAAACACAAGTTATAAATCAAAGTCTTAAATTACATACGCAGCGGAAAAATAATTGTCCTTAGCACTAACCACGTGCTTTACATAAATGTTGTTTTAAATTCCCAATTTAGTTTAAATAAAAGTAAACATCCTCTGTGCCATGCCAACCTCCAGCG
>JBCNJP010011936.1:0-14654 GCA_039602395.1 Deinandra increscens subsp. villosa
GATCATACTAACACACCATATATGGATCGTTTCCAGGTCATAGAATGATAGAGACGGAAGTTTGTCATTCAATTATAGTCAAATGATTATAATACCGAGAGAGTATACATCAATTAAGCTCTGGAGGAGGTTTGGACAGAACCTCCTCTCTCTCTCACACTCACAAAGAGTAATGACCAAACTTGGAGATGATCAACATACTAACACCTATATATAGGTTGGATGGTCAGCGTACCACATAGGCTCCGTATCAACTGATACGGCGGACCACCCAGCGTATCATCTGATACGCTGGTTAGTATGTTGACCCTCTCACATACAATAAACCATATACATTCAATCTATTCTATTCGTACAGTAACGGCCACACACAGAAACTTGTCCTAACAAAAACCGGTTTTGTACCCTCTACCAATATAATAGATAGGATGGAAACGATAATGTTAGGAAAATAGTTTGAATTTTGACCCACAATAAAATCTTATATTATATATAAAAATATTTTAAAAATAAATAAAATCCTATTCGAGTCGAATTGGTTTGGAATATTCAGACTCGAACTCGAATAAGTTAATTTGTTCGAATCAGGATTCAACTCGAATAACTCGATATTCAAATTTGAATAAATTATTCGAATTTGATTCGTAATCAAATTCGAATATTGAGTTATTCGAGTATGATTCTAATAATGAACACCCCTAGAGTTAACCGGTTATGGAAGAGGTCAAAACTGGTCCATAACACACTTTGCCCACCTATAAACTAAAAAAAAAAGTCTTGGGTTAGTTTGCATGAGTTGGTTATTGAATACGTTGGGTATCAAAACACTCTAATTGAGTATGGTGTTTTAAAAGATTTTTAAAACACAGATCTTGGCTTTACTCAAGTTGGTGTAACTTTTTTCGTGATTGTTTCATATAATATCTCGTGTTAGGTGCACAATGTTTTCTTGAACTCACACCGAGAATAGGGGGCCGGTGTTCACTGCTCGGTTTCGACCCTCACTCACAATTTAACGCCTTCGTTAGTGAAGTTACATCAGCATCCGTCCTTCCAGGCCCAAGCCGCTAGCAGAGGGTCGGATTCCTCCCATCCCTAGACTCTAGCACCATGGTTGACTTCCTCAATTTCTCAATCGAAGAATCTTATGAAGACTCTGTAGTCCAAGAATGCTGATCATAATCATTTGTCCCTACAAATGATGATGAGTCCCTAAAATTTGAAACCATCGCTTCCTGCGAGGATCTTCAAAATCAATCCGAAAGACTCTCAAATTTCTAACTCCCTTGGTGATGCAAGACACAAAAGCAAATCTCCAAATGCGAGGCACAAGATACTTATATAATATCTTTATCTTTCTCATAAGCTTCTAGCATCATTTACCCAAAGCTAGATAAAATATGTTCTCTCTAAGGTATAATATATAAATAACCTATGTGTACAACCAA
Source organism: Deinandra increscens subsp. villosa (assembly GCA_039602395.1). NCBI lineage: Eukaryota > Viridiplantae > Streptophyta > Magnoliopsida > Asterales > Asteraceae > Deinandra > Deinandra increscens. Next base: position 1,449 of record JBCNJP010011936.1, read on the forward strand.
TAAAAATTATACATATAACATTATGATCCACAATACCTTCCCCTGTACAAGCAGGTACAAGCAGCACCCCACAGGCAGCTTTACCATGGGCCTTGATCACCTTTTGTGCATCCTGCGCTTTTTTGAGCCAGGGCGACCATGTTTGCTGCTGAATTATAAGAACTCACACCCAAGAATATGAAATAAAGAACATTATACCATCTCTAGCTGATGAATGAGCCGTTATGAAGTCCGATAAATGAAGCAATTATGAACTTGATACGTGAAGCTTTATGGTGTGCACATGTGTGCCTCTTTGAAACGAGCTAAAAAGTGCACACATTGTAAATGCAGTCTCTCATAATAGCAAATAGTGTCTCTTTACTTGTAAAAAGCTCACGGATTTGTTTCTGGTTATCCGAGTCGATACTTAGCAGATCACTTGTCCTAGAATTACTCTTACCCAAGCATGTTTAGCTATGAAACTCTCTCATCCACAACAAATAAAAGTAAAACATAGATATACGAGACAGAACATTACTTATGATTTATGAATCTGCAACGTGGGATTTGCAAAAGATGTCACAAACACCCCCAATGAGATTTTCCCCACATCTTAGACTACACACATGAAAGGCTTTGGCTCTTCAGCCCTTCATACCAACCAATATTGTTTGTCTCACTTACAAAAGCTCACAACTTTGTTCTTGATTACCCAACCGAAGATTTCCCAGAAGCTCACTTCCACCTTGAGCATGCCTTCCTAAAGCTAACATCAAACATACATAGACATACCTTAGTGATGAAGTTAACAAATTAACAATGATGCGAACTAATTCCAGTTTTTGTCAAAATAGTGGTATGTATCATATGATTTGCATTACCTTATACCCTAATATGTAGTCAATGCATATTAACATATCTTGGACTCTACAACTGTGCAATGCATTATGAGTTGCCATATTGTTAACTACCATATATCATCTATGGTCAAATGAGCTTAATAAACTATCATGTCACTAGAGTCACTAAAAAGGCACCAACAGCAATCACAAACATAAACCGAAACTAAAACTTACGCGGTGATCATTGTTCCGGCCCCTTCATCAGTGAGAACCTCCAACAGCAAAGAATGATCCAACCGCCCATCGATTATACTCGCGGTTTTAACCTTTGCGCCAGTGACCTCACACAACAATTCACCTTTGGTATCATCCCACCAGCAATCTTCCCATCCTCCATCATTTTCCTAACCCCTTTCAAATCAATCTCCTTCACTAAACTCCCTGGATCATCTTTATCCTCAAGAATCCCCGCGGCCCGCCACATCCGTCAGCAAAAGCAGCTTCTCCGCCCCCAACGCCGCGGAAATTTTGGATGAAGGGGAGGGCTTCTGAGAGGATTTTAACGCGGGTTTTGGGTGGGGTGGTTGTGGACGGTGTTTCGGTTAGGATGGATTGGGAAGACGAGTTGAGACGGAGGGAGGAAAACCGTTAGGTTTGGTGGATGGAGGGGCCGCCGGCGAGAAGGTTTTTGCGGCCGCCATGTTTGTGTCACTTGTTTGCAGGCGGCGAAGTGACTGAAAACACAGCAACAAGTTCGGTTCCTTTTTTTAAACACATTCTACGTGAGAATGAGTATCTAAGCTTGTAAAAAGCTTGTGTTTTCGGTTTTTATTTATTTGGACAAGTAGTAATGTTGTTTTACTATATATTCTTTGGTTTGTGTCCTGCATCCCTCTTTCTTTTCTTCGTACTATTAGTTAGTATATGTATTCATGTAATATGTAGTATTCTTAGAGGATGACTTATGTAAATGTCTAGTGTATATATAGGACCTTGTATCTCCTAATTATTCACGTAATCAATCATAATCATTCACCGATTCTAATATGGTACCAGAGCCTCCTCTGGAACCCTAGTTTTTTTTTTCGTCCCTGCCTTCCTCCCCAAGTCTTCATCTTTCGGCCTCCCTCCTTCCCTGCCGTCACCATGTCCGACGCCAAGAAGACCGACACCGACGAACCCGGTTCCAGTTCCAAATCAACGCCCATCCATCCTGCTTACATGGTATCCAACCTTCACCAACGTGTCAAGGTTTTGGATGGCAAGAAAATTACCTACTCCTGCTGGGTCAAGCTTTTCAAGATCCAGGCTATTGCTCACAAGGTGATGGATCATATCGATGGCACCCCTTCCCCGGACTCCTCCGACCCTGAGTACGCTCAGTGGAAAGAACTAGATGCATTGGTACTTCAATGGATCTACGGTACACTTGCTGACGAAATTCTGGTACGTGTCATCGACACCGACACGACGGCCCGGGCCGCGTGGCTTAAACTGCAAAATCTATATCTTAATAACAAAGGCTCTCGAGCCTTGGCTCTTGAACATGAGTTTAGCATGTTAACTCTTGCAGCCTGCTCCTCGCTTGAAGATTACTGTCAAAAACTCAAGGACATCTCGGAGCAATTGGCTGATGTTGATCGTCCCGTCTCGGAGGATCGACTTGTTCTGCAGTTAATACGCGGGCTTCCCGCTGAGTTTGACACCGTCGCTGCTCTCATCAATCAGCAGTCCTACACATGGGATACCGCTCGCGGTATGCTCCAACTTGAATCCCATCGACAAGCTGCCCGATCGAACCAAACCGCCCTCCTAGCGGCTCGCCCGAACCCGCCCCCTTCTGCCAACCAAACCGTTGCCACCCCGCCTCCCACTTTTGATCCTAATCGGCCCACTGAAGGACCACGTCCCTATGATCAGAATTCTAACCGTAATCGCGGACGGCCGCGTAACTCAAATTGGCGCGGTTCCGGACGCGGTCGTGGACGCGGCAAACAAAATTATGGTCCCTCAACCCCACAAAATAATTCTGCCTATTACCCTCCCTACCCAAATTACCCTACTGCCACTCCCCAAAATTCAAATTGGACCATTCCTCCTGCCCCATACCCGTCCCAACCCCTCACTAATCAATGGACTAATAACACTCCCCACTCCCATTATAACCAACAGGTCCATAACCCTCCCCAATTTAATTTTGCCGCCGGCCCCACCAATAACCCAACCCAACAACCTGCCATACTTAATGCCTTAAACCCTACGGATATCGGGTACGCTTACCAGACTCAGCAATTTAACTCTCAGGATCCCGCTTGGTACATGGACTCGGGAGCGTCCAACCACATCACTGCAAATTCAGGTAACTTACTTTCACGTGTGAATTCTACTTTGAACACTATTTTTGTTGGAAATGGTCAACGTCTGCCGATTCTTGGATCCGGTAATGGCCTTCACCACCTTCCCAATAAAACCTACACTCTACCCAATATCCTTCATTCTCCAAATGTCCTTAAAAATATTTTGTCTGTTCGTCAATTCACTCGTGATAATAATGTATCTATAGAATTTGACCCATTTGGTTTTTCTTTGAAGGACCTCAAGAGTGGCAACCACCTTTCGCGCCACAATAGCACGGGGGACTTGTACCCGTTCACGGCTCCCGCCTCCATCAACCTATCCACTCAACATCACTCTCCATGGCATAACCGTCTCGGGCATCCCGGGGGAAATATTTTAAATTTTCTGTCTCGTAATTTGCTTATTCGATGTAATAAAACAGATTTATCTTTTATTTGTTCCTCTTGTCAACTATCTAATAATAAACGGTTGCCATTTCATGATTCTCAATCTGTCACCTTTGCTCCATTTGACATAATCCACTGTGACTTGTGGACTTCACCTATAACTAGTAACAACGGGTATAAATACTACATGGTCCTCATTGATAACCTTACTCAATATGTTTGGATTTATCCCCTGAAATTTAAGTCCGAAACCTTCACTAATTTTGTCAAGTTTCACACTTTAATCCATACCCAATTTAATCGAAAAATAAAAACATTCCAGTGTGATCTCGGAGGGGAATTTGACAATAATGAATTTAAAAATTTTGCCTCCACTAATGGGCTTGTTTTTCGATTCTCATGCCCACAAACATCTTCACAGAATGGAAAAGCCGAGCGAATGATTCGTCGTCTGAACGACATTGTCCGTGCACTCCTTATCCATGGGCACGTTCCCCCCACATTTTGGGTCGAGGCCATTCACACAGCCACCTATTTGCACAATATACTACCATCAAAACGTCTCAACTTTCTGACCCCCGCCTTTGCCCTCTATCGCCGCCACCCCTCTTATGATCACCTTCGGGTGTTTGGGTGTGCTTGCTATCCCAACATGTCTGCCACCCAAACAAATAAACTTTCCCCTCGATCCACAAAATGTATTTTTCTCGGATACCCCGCCAACTTTCGAGGATACCGGTGTCTTGATCCCGCCACCGGGAAAGTTCACCTCTCACGTCATGTCATCTTTGATGAGCACGTGTTTCCGTTCAATGAACCAACCACACCTACCACTTATTCATTTCTTGATGACGAACCCCCGATATATCCCTCGCTTTTTAACCCATCGCCCATTGCGGTTCCGACCCAACAGCCCCATTCCTCCACTCCTCTCGGACCAAATGTCCATCAGCCGAATACTTTCTTCGGCCCAACATCCCCAACGCCGAACTCCACCCCCTCATCCTCTTCGGCGCAACAACCCAGCACTCCTACATCTCCATTTTCCGCCCAATCACCCCCATCGGTACATCCTTCAACCGGCCCACCTTCCGCACCATATACCACTACACCCGGACCCCATATACCCCCTGTCCATCACCCACTCTTTCCAGCAACTCCACACCCTTCCCAATCCACAAATAACGACCACCCGATGGTCACTCGATCCAAAGCGGGGATATCCAAACCCAACCCCATATATAACCTTCATGTTCAAACCGAGTCACCTATTTCACCCGTTCCTACGTCCTACCTTAAGGCTTTATTGGATCCTAATTGGCTACGTGCCATGACCAGTGAATATAGTGCATTGCAGGAGAACCACACGTGGGAGTTGGTACCTCGCCCTACGGACAGCCCGGTTATTCGGTGTATGTGGCTGTTCCGGCATAAATTTAAGGCTGATGGCACATTAGACAGGTACAAAGCACGTCTAGTTTGCAACGGTAAATCACAAACCGTTGGCATTGATTGTTTAGACACTTTCAGTCCGGTTGTTAAGCCGGCCACTATCCGCACCGTTTTGACTCTAGCAGTGTCTAAATCGTGGGACATACATCAACTAGACGTCAAGAATGCCTTCTTACACGGGAACCTAGAGGAAACTGTCTACATGCAACAACCACCTGGTTTTACTGATTCTACTCATCCAGACTTTGTTTGCAGGTTAAAGAAGTCACTTTATGGCCTCAAGCAGGCCCCCAGGGCATGGTTTTCGAGATTTTCAGCCTTTATAACGTCCAAGGGTTTTCGTGGAAGCCGGTCAGACTCCTCCCTCTTTGTGTATCGGAGTGGTGCACACATTGCTTATTTATTACTTTATGTGGACGATATCGTCCTCACTGCTTCTGATCCGGGCTTTCTGAAGAATATTATTTCTACCCTTGCAACTGAATTTGCTATGTCAGACTCAGGTCCTCTACATCATTTTCTTGGCATCGCTGTGACTCGAGACACATATGGTTTATTTCTCTCTCAACGTCAATATGCCAAAGATATTCTGCACCGTGCCAACATGACCAATTGCAAACCATGCCACACCCCTGTTGATACTTTAGGTAAGCTGAGTGCTCATTCCGGCCCATTATTACCTGACGGGACTCTGTATCGCAGCCTTGCCGGAGCGCTTCAGTATCTAACCTTCACTAGACCTGACATCACGTATGCAGTTCAACAGGTATGTTTATTTATGCATGCTCCGCGTGAGCCACACATGGCATTTCTTAAGCGCATCCTTCGGTACATACAGGGCACCCTTACCTATGGATTGCGCATCACTGCCACCCCGTCTGCATCTCTAACTGCGTATTCTGATGCTGATTGGGGTGGGTGTCCTGACTCACGTAGGTCTACTTCAGGGTATTGCATTTTTCTTGGTGATAATTTAGTCTCATGGTCCTCTAAAAGACAACACACCATCTCCCGCTCGAGTGCCGAGGCCGAGTACCGCGGTGTTGCAAATGCAGTTGCTGAAATTTCTTGGCTTCGCAATCTCCTCCTCGAGTTGCATGTCCCTCTTCGGAGGGCTACCATTGTCTATTGTGACAATGTTTCAGCTGTTTATCTGTCTGAGAATCCAGTTCAACATCAACGTACTAAACATGTTGAAATGGACATTCACTTTGTTCGGGAGAAGGTTCAGATTGGTCATATCCGTGTTCTACATGTTCCATCCTCTTCCCAATATGCTGACATCTTCACCAAAGGTCTCCCTCGTACGCTGTTTGAAGCTTTTCGATCCAGTTTGAGCATTCGCTCCTCTACCGCTCCAACTGCGGGGGACTATTAGTTAGTATATGTATTCATGTAATATGTAGTATTCTTAGAGGATGACTTATGTAAATGTCTAGTGTATATATAGGACCTTGTATCTCCTAATTATTCACGTAATCAATCATAATCATTCACCGATTCTAATACGTACTTTGACATTGTACTGCCAGTTTTCTGCTGGCGTTTCTTGTTGCTATAAAAATCTCTCTTGTTCAAAAAAAAAAAAATCGAAGGGAGAGAGGGTACAATATCTTCCTTCACGCGAAGAATACATTTCCTTTATATCATGTGAATTAGGGTTTTGACTTACCTGATTGTGGGACATTTTTTCCCATCATGCTAGTGTGTAATTCTTTTTTGTATGGTGAAAAGAGCATTTCTTTTTATTTGCTGAGAGTATAATATGTTGGGTAATTTCAGTTCGGGCCCAACCCACAAGATGGTGGGCCGGCACAATCCATTTGACATTATGATGTACGGGAATTAATTAATTTGCAAGATGGTAAATTAACGTAAAGGTGGGATTCGCCTAATTGAAGTCAGTAGCAAAAGTCGGTCACGGACGGCAATTCTTAATTCAAGGATCAAGCTTCTGTGCTCTTTTATTAACTTTTAATTACCTTTTGTAGTTGGATTCAACTTGTTTATAAAAGGTGATCAAGTAGGGTTAAATTAATAACACAATTATAACGTGAGGTTTGAGTGATTTTCTAACCCAATAAAATTTAGAGGGTTATTCCGGGTTTTAGTTTTGTGTCTTTGATATCAATTCTAATCTTGATTTGGTTCAGAGCTACGAGAGGAGATTGATCGGAGTTAAAGAAACTGAAAAACAAATCACCCATGAAAAAGCCTAAAGTCAGCCAAGTACTCAAGAGGTTGGCTGACAAGTTTTGGTCAAGTTCTTTCAGTGCAGCAGAGAAGCAATCAAGGAAAAAAGAGGGGCTGGAAGAACCTTAATCTCCAAAGGATACCTCCATCCTATACTATTGCAAGTTCAAGAAGCGTTTGATATGGGAGATACGGGAGCGACACCAAACATATCAGGGAAAGAACCGGGTACCACTTCTCTCAAGTGCGTTGTTCTTATCGACACGAACTACACCATGTGGTCGATGTGCATGTAGGCCATCTTCAACGTACACGGCGTATGAGAGATGATTGATCCATGTACAAATACGGATGCTAAGAAGAATTACCTCGCAATTGTAGTACTAGTCAAGGCGTTACCGAAGGATCAAATATTCCAAAAGTCCAAATTGGAAACTTGACCACGGTGAAAACAATGTGGGAAGCAATAAAAACCTATAATACCGCATGATCAAGGTTCAACTTCAAACCCAACGGCCGAATTTGAGGCTTTCAAGATGAAAGAAAGTAGCACCTTAAGAGAGTTCGCATAAAAAATCTGGGGGTTAGCTTCAAAGTCGGCGCCACTCGGGTCCAAGATAGACGAAGAGAAACTTGTCAAAAAGTTTCTTCATGACATGCCTAAATGTTCTATACACATGGTAGCATCTATCGAACAATTACTTGATATGAAAACTATTTCTTTTGATGATGGCTTATGAAGAAAGGGTGAGAGATGAAGATGTAGGAAAACCGTTCGTAAATTTAAATAAAATAAATACTTTTATTTAAGTACGATTACAACAAAAAGGAAATCTAGTCTATTACAATACAAGGAAAAGAAATTCTACTTCTATTACAATTACAGGGAAACTAAAATGATTACAATACAAGGAAATAAAAGAAAATTACTAACAGTACGATTACAAATGAAATGAAATAATACTTACAAGAGAAAAACAAAGGAAATAAACATGTAATCAATATTTAATTGAGAAAGATGAACAGAAGGTTTTGATAATGGTTTTGAGAAACAATTATTAAACAGCTTGATAAAAGGTTATGGAAAAGTTTTGAGAAATTCGTTGAAATTAGTTTAAGAAAAGAAGAAGGTTCCAAGGAACCTTGGCGAAGGCTTCGGGTCAAAACCCGGGTCCCTTAAAACAAATTCCGGGTCTGCCGAGGATCCCGTTTTGTTTCCCAAGGTACAATCGCCTAAACTGTATTGTACGGCCGGGATAACTCTAAGCTTGAAAATACCTTCGAGTTCTTGAAGTTCTCGACGAACGAGATGAAGATTGGAAGAAGAGAGAGAGCAGAGAGGAGAGAAAGAATTCTTTGTGAATTCTGGTTTTTTTTGCCTCAACTAATGAGGTTGTATTTATAGTGGTGGGAGTCTTGGGGAGCACTCTAAAATAATTCGTAGTCAAACTTTGCATTAAACGTCTTTAATGCAAATTGATTTCTAATTAACACGAAATTACCTTAATTAGCTCAAAACGCGTTTACATCTGTCATTCCAGAGGAATCTACGCGTAACAACTGTTTTCCGGAAGAACTGATCTTCCGGTTCAACTTTCGCTTGAACTCCAAGCGGAGCTCATTTTCCGCTTGAACTTCAACCGGAACCGTATCCGGCTGAACTCACGCACTGTTCCGCTTGAACCCAAAAACAATAAGGCGGCTCTCAAGCGGCGATGCGAAGTGCAAAGTGCGCCATCAAAGCGCCACATTGCGCCTCATATGCCCACGCCACGCGCGCGCGTGTGTGCGTGTACGAGTTAGGGGTGCTTCGCACCTCTTAGGGTCCAATGGATGTGTCCTACTAGAGGAAACAATAGTTGGTAAGGTTCCCACCTTATAAACCACTTTTGGTTTCATCCCCCAACCAATGTGGGATGAGTTCTCATGCTATACTTAGCATTTTCTCTCTTATTTTCCCAGCTTTGACAGCTTCAAACCCTCAACTTTGAGCATCGATATCTCATTCATACAATCTCGGATTTGGACGTGGTTTGATGCGTTGGAAAGCCCTCACAGCATACTACGCAAACCTATAAAATACAGAGGCAACAACCTATGTTATCTGTATTTTGTTTTAGTCCAAAGTTGGTGAAAAACTCATTTTCACACTTAGTGAAAAAACCCATTTTTTCACTAGTTGTTCTCCCAAAATTCCAACAATCCCCCACATGAATGGATATCGATCTATTCTTCAAAATTCAAAGGCAATTTCGGCAGTCCAGTATTGCAGGATAGGTAGGTGTCCCCTTCGAACCTTCCTTTGTGAAGTATACTTGGGTTACTGGTGTTTGGTAGACGCGATGTCTTTGAACCAACCGACCGTTTGTGTAACCGTTATTATACCCACGCAACACTTTCCTCAACTTGGTTAGCCCTCATTGTCGTGTCCAATCATGGTCCTGGAACACTTGCCTGGTTCTGCTAGAGCTCTAGGATTTGTGCCCAACAAATCCATTCGAAGCGACCGCACTTCTCTCTTGCATAGGTGATTACCACAATCATTAAAAGCATTGGTATTATGATTTACTCAAAATCATCTATGACTTACACACAGTCATTGACCATCGTATGCTTAACCTCACACATTTCACTGTTTGCTGATAGGAATGGACTAGGAAGTACACAACTCCCTTTTAAGATTTTAGGGTACTCCCCCACAGTGACCTTAGCCAATGCGATTAGGTTGTCCTATTGAACCTAGAGCCTGTGATCTCCATTTTCATAGGTTAGGTTTTCCTTCGCATCAGCTTTCAACCCAATGGGCTTTAGTCCCATTCCCCTTAACGACTTCAGAACTAACTCTTTGCTTAAGCCTTTTGTAAATGGATCTGCAATGTTATCTTTTGACTTCACATAGTCAATTGAGATAACTCCGGTAGAGATTAGTTGTCGTACTGTATTATGTCTACGTCTAATGTGCCTTGATTTGCCATTGTACATCATGGATTGGGCGCGCCCAATTGCCGATTTACTGTTACAATGTATGCAAATAGACGTCATTGGCATAGGCCACCTTGGAATTTCTTCCACAAATTGACGTAGCCATTCCGCCTCTTCACCAGATTTATCCAAGGCGATGAAATCAGATTCCATTGTGGACCGCGCTATAACAGTTTGCTTAGCCGATTTACAAGCAATAGTCGCGCCACCAAGCGTGAACACATACCCGCTTGTTGATTTGGAATCCTTTATATCCGAAATCCAATTCGCATCGCAGTATCCTTCGATAACTGCTGGATCTCGGGTATAATGCAGTCCATAGTCTCTTGTGTATCTTAAGTACCTTAGTAAATGAGTCATTGCCTTCTAATGTACCGCGCACGGATTACTCGTGTACCGGCTTAGTCTGCTCACAGCATAAGCCAAATCTGGTCTGGTACATGTCATAAGATACATGAGACTCCCAATCACCCTTGAGTACTCCAACTGAGCAACCCCTTTTCCTCTATTCTTAGCAAGATGAAGGGTAGTATCAACCGGAGTTTGAGACACACTCTTATCTCCTGCGTTGAACTTCTCAAGGATTTTGTCCACATAGTGAGATTGACTTAAGACAATACCAATTGGGGTTCTGATGATTTTTACACCGAGTATCACATCTGCGAGCCCCATGTATTTCATGTTAAATCTTGCTTTCAACATGTCTTTAGTAGCTTTAACCATCTTATCATCACTCCCAACGATAAGCATGTCATCTACATAGAGACATAGAATCACATAACCTATAGGTGTGTCCTTCGCATAGACACACTTGTCGCACTCATTTATTTTGAATCCGTTGTCAAGCATGACACGGTCAAACTTCTGGTGCCATTGTTTCGGAGCTTGCTTCAAGCCATACAAAGACTTGACAAGTCTACACACCTTGCCTTCTTGGCCAGGAGCGGTAAAACCCTCAGGTTGTTCCATGTAGATCTCTTCATCTAAATCACCATTTAGAAACGCGGTTTTTACATCCATTTGGTAAACCTCCAAATTTTGTAAAGCCGCTATAGCAAGCACCAACCTTATTGAGGTTATGTGAGTAACGGGTGAGTAAGTATGAAAGTAATCCAAACCTTCCTTTTGTCTGTATCCTTTGATCACTAGCCTCGCCTTATACTTGTCAATGGAGCCATCGGCTTTCAACTTCTTCTTGAATATCCACCGATATCCAAGTGGTTTGCAACCATTAGGAAGATCGACAAGCTCCCAAGTGTGGTTCTACAAGATAGACTCTATCTCACACTTGATGGCTTCTTTTCATTGAGGCCCATCTAAAGAGGTTACCGCCTCGCGGTAGGTATTGGGATCACCCTCAACCATGTAAGCCGTGAAGTCAGGTCCAAAAGATTTTCCAACCCTAATAAACTACCATATATCATCTATGGTCAAATGAGCTTACACCTAATAAACTATCATGTCCATACAGTCACTAAAAAGGCACCAACAGCAATCACAAACATAAACCGAAACTAAAACTTACGCAGTGATCATTGTTCCGGCCCCTTCATCGGTGAGAACCTCCAACAGCAAAGAATGATCCAACCGCCCATCGATTATACTCGCGGTTTTAACCTTTGCGCCAGTGACCTCACACAACAATTCACCTTTGGTATCATCCCACCAGCAATCTTCCCATCATCCTTCATTTTCCTAACCCCTTTCAAATCAATCTCCTTCACTAAACTCCCAGGATCATCTTTATCCTCAAGAATCCCCGCCACATCCGTCAGCAAAAGCAGCTTCTCCGCCCCCAACGCCGCGGACTTTTTGGATGAAGGGGATGGCTTCTGAGAGGATTTTAACACGGGTTTTGGGTGGGGTGGTTGTGGACGGTGTTTCGGTTAGGATGGATTGGGAAGATGAGTTGAGACGGAGGGAGGAAAACCGTTAGGTTTGGTGGATGGAGGGGCCGCCGGCGAGAAGGTTTTTGCGGCCGCCATGTTTGTGTCACTTGTTTGCAGGCGGCGAAGTGACTGAAAACACAGCAACAAGTTCGGTTCCTTTTTTTTAAACAAATTCTACGTGAGAATGAGTATCTAAGCTTGTAAAAAGCTTGTGTTTTCGGTTTTTATTTTATTAGGACACGTACTAATGTTGTTTACTATATATTCTTTGTTTTGTGTCCTGCATCCCTCTTTCTTTTCTTCGTACTTCGACATTGGACTGCCAGCTTTCTGCTGGTGTTTCTTGTTGCTATAAAAATCTCTCTTGTTCAAAAAAAAAAATCAAAGGGAGAGAGGGTACAATATCTTCCTTCACGCGAAGAATACATTTCCTTTATATCATGTGAATTAGGGTTTTGACTTACCTAATTGTGGGATGTAGAAAAGTGAATACACATACGGTAATCTAGAAACGAAATTGAAAGCCACATTCAATGAATCAAGATACGCAATTCTTATTGAACACGAACGATTACAAATACATGAGAGAGTTCTACTGATTACAAGACTAATCGTCCCAATTTATAGAAAACTAGCTATCGGTGATAACAAGCCCTAACGGCTATTAACAACCATTAAACTAATTAACTAATCTATCAGCCGATTAGACAACTAACACCCTCAGACAATCAAATATTGTCAGCTTTAGTCCCTCCGGTTGAAATTCTTTATCCGCTTGAGTTACCGGCTGAGCTGACTAACGAACCGCTTAGCAACCCGAGTTCGACTCTCCCTTAATACATAATTAACTCATTAACTCTAAACTCATATTTTTTCCAACATTCTCCACCTTGAGTTAAGAGTTCAACTTGATTCAAAAGGACATAGGGTATAAATTCATCACTCAATTAAGAATCATTAGCATCGAATAATAGAGGTTCAATGAACTTGCTTATTCTAATGTGATTCATAACCAAGATCAAGATAACCCATCTGACCCATTATTTAAACCAACTGAATTTAAGTTAACCAATACCCAAAGTCTTTAAACAAGACAGAAATTTGGATAAAGGTCACTACGTC
>JBCNJP010011937.1:0-14649 GCA_039602395.1 Deinandra increscens subsp. villosa
GACTTGCTCAGCGGGAGCAAGCGGGTAGTCTCGGGTGTCGTGAGTGCCTCTACACAACTCACATTTGGCTTTGATATGGAGTTTGATTTCTTCTAAAGCCCTATAGATGTTCTCTAACTCCTTAGGCCTCAAGGTCTCTGAGCCAATGTGACTGACACTCCGGGTTGATGTAGACGGTGCGAGTGATCTAGTCGGGGCCAAGGTGGCTCTCCGATCTCCGGGTGTCTGCTATTCAGCAAGTGCGAAGCTCTCAAAAGGTGATTTGCATTCGTCAACAGTGAGCTTCTCCATCATATGTCCTCCAGCCGAAATGTTTAACTCCTTCTGAATAGAATATGGAAGTCCATTGTAGAAATTTTCTATTATCGCCCAGTCCGTCAACCCGTGTTGCGGACATTTGCTCAGAAGGGTATTGAATCTTTCATACGTGATCGAATAAGGCTCATCAGGGTCCATCCGAACGGAGTGGATTTCCTCCCGAGTACGTGCAGCCTTGGCTGGAGGATGATATTTCTTCAGGAATTTCGATGTCAGATCGTCCCAGGTGGTGATCGAATTAGGCGAAAGCGTCTCAAGCCACTCGGCGGCTCGAGACGTCAGGGAGAATGGAAACAACCGCAGATAAATGGTATTGTTCGTGACTATCTTGATTCCGAACGCATTGCAAATACGGATGAAATGCGAGATATGCATCGGAGCATCTTCGTCTTCATGTCCATGAAATTGAATCGAATGTGTAAGCGCATTGATGACGTGAGACGGAACTTGCCAATTCGCAGTGTTGGCAATGTCGGGTTGCGCAATGGCAAACCTAGCGTCGTTAACTCTGACGCTGGCTTGCTCGTGGACGGTGCGACGTGCCTCCATGGATGAAAGGTCGGGAAACGGAATGGGTTTGGTGTCGCGTGCGATTTGTGTGGAAGTGGATGGTTTGGAATGAGTGGTGGAAATGATGAACGCCTCGAGTTCCGTGCGAAGAAGGCAGAATCGTTCACAAATGTCCGCGTCGGGATCAGAAAGTGGTGAAAGCTCAGGTGGACCTCGTGAACGAGTGTGTGGCATAAAACGGGGAAATGACTCAAATAAAAATTTAAAAATTTAAACCTAAAAATCTAGACTCAAAAACGAAAATCCTAAGACTCTAGACACGGAAAAATCTAAAAGACTCAAAATTTCCTAACGACGACCTAAGTTAATTTTGCTATTGCCAAGTGTCCCCGGCAACGGCGCCAAAAACTTGATGTGTTCGGAACGACTCTAAAAAAATACTATTAAAACCTAGACCTAAACCTAGACCTAGACACACCTAATTTTACCAAAACTACCTAAACTAAACCGAACCCTAAGGCAAGTGTACCTGTCGGATTATAGTAAAGCTAAGGTAAGACCGGGAATATCGAACCCTAGAGACACTCTATAGACAAAATTAACCTAGGACCTAAGAATTGGAAATTACTGAGTAGATTGAATTTGGTTTTTTTTTAGAATTTGGGATTTATTAACTAATTCAACTAACAGCTACGAAATGAAGATAGGAAAACCTTGAGAAAATCAGAACGGAGAAGAGTATCACCTAGACCCGGAATACTACTTACTACCCACAACCTTGCTCAGTTTCGATCGATCTGATGGTGACTAGTTCACCTTTTAAGTCCTTCCTCGTTAACACTTCTAACGCCCGAACATGAGTTCACCTTTTGGGTACTTCCTACCTCGACTAAACTTAGCCACCCTCGAACCTAATCTAAGGCACCCTAAGCTAGCAGGAGCTACCACCAACTACCATGAATGACACGGAATAACAAGTTGACCGATTTCCTAGGACACTTCCTTTTGAGACAGTGCTAACCTAGTTCGTTAACCAACCCAATTACCCATCAATTCTTTACCTTTTGAGTCTCAGAAGAGGCAGCACATTGAAATTAAACTAACTAATCAACAATTAATGCAATATTTAAGGAAACCCTAAACTACACTTTAGCAATTAACCCTAAAGTTAACTACTTTAGATAACCTACCTAAACCGAAAGTCATTCGCGGGTAAATCATCCATTAACAATCAATCTAGCAATCTGTTTTCAACACACACATGCATCAATCATGGCAATCTATGGAATTTAATAGAAGAGTGACATCAATCAATCAATCGAAAACCGAGTAAAGTCATAAATACTAAATAATCATCCAATTAGGTCTAGGCAATACAAATTACTTAGCCTACAATCATGTCAATGTCTGAAACAATAATAAAAATCAGGTCTTGGACAGAAAACATGGTTATATCTAAGAAACGACAAGAATCAAGAATAAAACCTGATAGACCGATGATGATCTGTGTCGAAGAATTGACCCACCGATGCTTCCTCCTTAGTCCCTGGCCTTCTCTGCTCTCAATTTCGCCCAAAATCGCCTCTGAGTTCATCTGGAAGTCGGGAGATATGAAAATAGAACCCTAAAAGCGAATTTATATCGAACCGGCTAAGTTTCCGGATTTTGGAGATGTAGGCGTATCGCCTACTGGTCCCTTTATCCCAGGCGATACGCCTGGAGTGTGCTACGCGACAAACTAGTCGGTCAAACCGACTTTGACTTCTGTTGACTTTCCTCCTCCTACGCGTATCGCGTAAAGATCCTCAAGTCCCAGGTGATATGCCTGGGACATCTTGTTCAGCACTTCTCTCTTCTTTTCTTGCTTTCTTCCTTCACTTGGATCCAATTATCATATGGCCTCGGGATTTACTTAGAAACCTGCAAAAACATATAAAACACATGAATAAAGACTCAAACCACAAACTTACTAAAAACTAACCGAAACTAATACAAACCAACTTAATTAGACTCAATTATATAAAGAAAAGACCCCGGAAATGAGATGTGTTTGGAACACATCAGTAGCACTCGGAGAAAAAGTAACCATACCTAGGTCAGCAGTGAGGTGACATGATGCTCCACAGTCCATAATCCACTGTGGTTCTTCATCAGGTTGGACAGTGAGAGTTTCAAAAGCATAGCCAAGATCTTGAGGGTCCATCGGATTAATCTCTGAAAGATGAACCTGGGGAGCTTGGGCAGCCTGAGGTGTGGACCGGGTAGGACGGTTATTGGGCTGCTGATAGGGCAGAGCCCAACCGGCTTGTGTGGGGGGTAGGGGCGACTGTTCGAGGATGGCTGCTGTTGCTGCAGGCCGCGATTAGGGTGGTGACTGGGTTGGTTGCTCGACGCTGAGAGGCATTCGACCGGGTAGCAGGAGGCCGGCTATGATCTTCACGAGTGGCTACAGGAGGGGGTCCACGACCAATTGTGGCAGCTATTCTATGGCTGTGCAGATTCCCGAGTAGTTTGGAGATGATGTTCACGGCAGAACATGTTGCAGGCGGTTTCCCACGCAGGCAAACTCTGCGTTATGTAGGAAGCAACCATATCATACTCCGTAGGAAAGCCATGAACAAGGGTCAGAACCAAACGCTTCTTCGTGACCAGGTGATCAACACCATTTAATTGATCAGAAATTTCCTTGAGCTTTTGACAGTAAGCTTCAAGTGACGGACACGCCGTGAGACGGAATTGGTGAATTCTTCCTCAAGAACAGCATCCCGAGAATCTTTATTGTTGAGGAAGATGTTTTTCACACGAATCCATGCCTCATAAGCGGTTGATTCCGAAACTAGAACACATGCCAGCAGTTCATCAGACATAGAACCGTAAATCTACTAGAGAACCAGGGCATTGATCTTAAGCCAAGTACTATATTCAGTGGAGTCCTGGCAGGGGGATCAGTCCCATCGATGTGAGACATGACCCGGTGAGCCCGAGCTTGCACCAGGAAAAAGGCTGACCCAGTTGGAGTAAGATAGTTTCACTCCATCGAGAGTGCGAAGTTTTTGGTGCAGGTTCGTAACAGTATATGCTGGATGAAGGATGGAGGACGACTTGCTAGTGAAGGATTTGTCATCACCCATGACGGACGAGACAGATAGGGAAGGAGGACCAAGAAAAAAATTCCGGTGAGGGAGGGCTAGCGGCAGACCAGGGACCTAAGTCAGAGCTGGTGGCGGCTAGGGCTAGGGTTGCTCGATACCATGTAAAGTGATGTATCAATCGATGATCACCCATTCTATATCACCAATATTTATAGTACAAAGTTTCCTAACATACAGTGAGCTAAATAAGGAAATACAGTAAAGATACAATCAACTAATTACAACAACAGATATGTCGAATATATGCAAAATATATATCGAATAACAGTCATGAACCATCAGGGGAACAACCCACACATCGAATTAACATGAAAAACATCTTTAGAAGGGACTAAGGTCCGTCTCCTCCATATACCGCTTTCGCGCAAATATGGCAGTCGTAACCAGAGCGAAGTTCACAAACATGTATTTCACCAACTTCCATGAAGTGACAAAATATTACTAACCCAATCCTAACAAATACCTTCAGGCCGTAGTTAGCGTGAAAGCCATGTTTGTTTACATAGACATAAAATTCATGAACATATTACTTTGCATGGGATGCAAGTCACTGTTAGGATCATGCATCGTCCCCCAGTTGGGTGTCACAAGTCCGACTGACGAGCTTTCGACTCCTCAAATGGTCTATAATATGCAAGGTACATTTATTCAAAAAGGTTAGAAAATACATTTTCAATTTAAAAGAGTTTTCATAAAGTCATTCGCACTTACCTTATTGTAAGTATGTAAATTCAATTTACTTACCAACCAAAGGTTTGTTTACTCCCAAGTGAGTGTAAGAGTTTAGCCGAGCATAAGCATGGCTTTAAAGATTTGCTTAATAGAAAACGGGTAGTTCATAGACAAACTCTACACAAAATCTAATTATGTTAATGTTTTTACAAACGTGATTAACAAAAGACTTAAAATGCCAAGTGGCTCAAAAAGAAAACAAGATCTAAACTAGAGAACGGGGAGGAGAAAAGAAAAATTGAGCAAGTAAAAGTGGAGGCTTTGGCTGGTATTTATAGGCAAAATTCCGGGTCGTGAACAGGCCGTGTCGGGTTATGACAGTGGTATTCAGGTCCCCGGTAACGATAAAATTTTTGATCTAATTTATTATTTACGTTAAATAATTAATAAATCATTTACCGAGTAAATTAGTAAATTAATATTAGATTAATTAAATTAACTAGTAAACTTAATACGCAGCGGCAAAATGATTTAACTTACTAAATCTGATTGCCAGTTTATTAACGTAACCTTATCGCAACAGGATTCAACAACACCAAACGCACAAACACCAATCGCGTTAAAACCAAAAACGCGATATATACAAAATAAATAAATCAAACAAATCCAAACTAACATCGAGTTTAGATATACCTGAGCAGTGATTCAAACAAACGCTTCAGACACCAGAGGTCGACGGGCGATGTTAGGGTCTCGCAGGTTTGACTTGACTGGCGAATCTGAACGATCCTCGCAACTTGCAAGATTCATAACGCGGCGAATCGGGCACCGAGGAGAATCTCGCACGTCGGATACGGCGCGATTAGGGTTTCACGGACGACGATGTGAACAAGCCGTGTGACGGCAGTCTGCGAATAGCGGGTGTCGGCGGATGAACTGGCGATGGCGAGGGGCGGCCGGCTGGAGCGGCGGCGACGAACGGCGCGAGCTGCAGCAGCGATTGAGCAGTGGCTCGGCGGATTGGCGGCAGCGGCGGACGACGACGGTGTGGCGGCGGTTCGATTTGGCGGAGACGATACGGTAGCCGCGGTACGGCTTCTTTTTGCGGCGGTTTATCGGAGTGAAGAAACCATGGCTAAATGGTGATCGAGGATTGGTATTCTCACGTAGGCAAAACAAAGGATCGTCTAGAGAACAAGGGTGCGTCGCCGGCCATAGGATTGGTCGGCGTCGAGTCCGAGAGAGAGAGGAGGGGAGGCCGAAATCTTAAGTTTTTTTTGGATTAGGGTTTTTGCCTCCCTAATCAGATATAAATATCTGATTAAGTTTCCGTTTAGTCCCTCGTATTAAAACAATCCTTGATCAAACCTTTTAATTTCGCGACTAACTATTTAACGTATTAAATCTTTTGTCGACTTGCCGAGACTTAACGAATATTAGTCAAATAACCGATTCGTTAATCGTCGTCTAAGACGTAAATAATAAATAATATTTAACGTCTTTGTCGCCAAATTAATCATAACGACTAATTAGAAATACTTAATTAATATATTTATTAAACCAGTTAATAAATAAATTAATTAGTTCTTCTACGAATTTTCCAGGTTAATCAGGTAAGCGGACTTTAAAAAACCGTTGTCATTCAGCGTAACTCTTATGGGTCTTGACCGGGCCGGGTTCTTGATATAGTCGGGTCTGGACACCTAAATCCAACAATCTCCCACTTGGACTGAACCCGACTACAATCAAAGAAATAGTCAGAGGTGCTCTAGCTACACGTGGCTGTCCCTACCAGTCATGACACTTCATGTCAAATAACCAAGGCATATCTATAACTCGTGTTATAGTTTAGACTTATGGTATTTGTAAATTCATTAGATCCTTTATGTATGAGACATCAATTGAATTAGAGATATGGATTTATTCATTCTATTTCGTGTTCAATCATTTTATTTCTCGTTCTATTCGTTCGAAGTGATCCAATCAAACACACAGTAAGTTTGGGTAAGGCCTTACACTTAACACTTGAAACTAACGAGAGGGCCCACAATGTCAAGCCGTTGCATTATCAATGCAGGAGTACAGAATTTTGTATTGACTACATACAACTCCCATTAAGCTTTAGATCCATTCCCAAAAGTAACCGTTATGGCTGGCATTTACGCGATAGCATTAAGCTACAATCAAAGAATGTCCCTTGGCAGACGGGAGGTCGCTTATGTATCTCAGGTCGAAGGACACTTTTGAGTATACCGTTAATCAAATTTGTCTTATGATTAAATCCATGAAGACAATTTGATACGAGTTACGCCCCGACGTCATTCGGTAATGAGGCCTTGTTGAGTCTGGATCGTCAACAGATTGAGTCTAGAGTCAGAAATAGTCTTGCTTCATGCTTTGTTCCCACAATGTCTGATCGACTACGGGCTTTTAGAATATTAACAGAATATTCATGGATAGTAAAACGTATAAAATTCGAACACGTTGCGCAGAATTTAGACTCTTCGTCTAAGAATTTAGAGGAGGTCGAATGATTTGGTGCAAACGTTAATGTCCGACATCCAACACTAAATTACAACATCGATATGGTGTTGATTTCATGTACTATGCAATAGCATCATTTCACTGATCTAGCCTGATCATTGAATTTATGAATTTGCTACCACATTCTTGAATTTTGTTTCAGGATTTCCTTTGTCAGTTGTTTCTTAAGTTTCAGTGTTTATCTTGAACAGTGAGACTTCCTAAGTGAATCGAACCTGTGATAATACAGTGCCCCTAGCACATGTATGACAGTGTTATCACATGAGCATGTTAATCGACTATTTGTAGAATCGAATTAACCCTTTGAATGTTTTATTGCATTCCTAGTTCAAATTCAATTAAGGCAGCTGTTAATGTTCAATTAGTATAATCGGTACTCGTTTGATGAACATGCATTTCATTCATCAGTGTTTGACAGTGATGATGTGATTTTCCATCTTATGTCGTTATGTAATCCTTTATAGTGACATCTCTTGCAATATCTAAGTATTGAAAGTGTCTCGTGATGATCGAGATCATGATCTATTTTATCGGATCATCGAGTCCAACGTTAGAGGACATTATCTTATTCAAGTAAGATTAATCTTCAAACTCTAACTAGAATATCAACACATTTCACTAAGCAACAATCTGTTGTTGGTCTCGTAAAAGTACGAGAGTTGCTTTACACTGTCCAGTGATTTGTTAGAATCACATATCTTTAAAAAAATTTAAGATCTAACTATGGACATGTAATTATCAAATTCTTATCTTTGCAGGATTCGGTCTTGAGAACAGATTTTCGTTTATGCAAGTGATATGTGAAGGGACGTTTTGGTTATAAGATACTAAGGGTAATTATTGTGAAAAATTATTACTCTTGTGTTTGTCAGTTTCAAGAATGAAACTATTATTCCTTACACTAAACACTTAGTGTATTGTCGAATTCAAACACACGCGAGTACAACGAGTGTAGTCTAAGACTTTTAAGATATATGCAGGTATGAACATGTTTAATTAATGGTACAATGCGCCATAAATGGTGTAACAATTCTACAAAGTCATAATCAACAAGTGATTACTTGTAGTAATTTAGCTGGTAATTCGAACTTAATTGAACAAACGTCTGCTTGAAGTAAATGATTGATTTGTTCACATGGTTAAGATCGAAACGACGATCTTTACTTAGTTCGATTTCATTTAATATTCTTGACGTCAGTGGTTCTAAGTCATAAGACTTTATGAACTACCGATATGTCGTGCGTTATGTTGTAACGAGTACGATAAACTCTCAAGGCTTTATAGCTTTGATGGGATATGAAAGAACGGATGTTTTTCATGTCGCATTTAAGCTAGCCTTGATTCAAATAAGTGCACCAGGTACATATTATGTTGTATGTTGTTTTAGGATTTTGAATTTAATCTAATAAACGGTTGAATAAAATTCAAAACATAGATTAAAAACAACCATGCATGTTTCGAAAATCAGAGATAATCAAAAGCATGTCACAATCAAAATCCATAGAAAGCAATTGTTCATCCTGGAAAACAGCCAGGTAAACCAAAACAAACAAGTTGTTTTAAAATCACCAAGAATTGTTTTAAACTGAAAGCGTCATACTTGAGCTTTATTTGGGTGCGAATCTCGCAAGGTGACTCGATGTCGTCCTGGTCTTCTTTCTTCAGCTTCATGCACCTACAAAATGTAAAGTATGTCAAGAATATATTTTGCAGGAATTAGTGAAGCATCATACAACATAAACTTATGTGTATACCCGAGGGATTGCCCTGAGGGGTTTTCCCATTCTTCACCTTGGAAAGATACTCTGGGCAGTTTCTCCTCCAGTGCCCCATCTTGTTGCATTCAAAACACTGGCGCTGATCTGGCAGTGGTGCCTTGGACGCTTTCAGCTTGCCCTTCTGGGAGCTTCCACATGTTCTGGGAATAGCTGCCATGCCCTTCTTCTTTTTACCACGCCTTTCGTTCTTCGCCACATGTTCTGGGAATAGCTGTCAAGCCCTTCTTCGTTAACAAAGTTAACCTCGGCAGTCTTGAGCATGCCGTGAATCTCTGTCATTGTCTTCACCATGATGTTCATGTTGAAGTTCACCCTGAAAGGGGTGAAGGCACTGGATAGTGAGTGCAGAATTAGGTCCGTCGCCATTTCGGCGGGGATTATGTAATTCAGCTTCGCTAGGCGGTCGATGTAACCCTTCATCTTTAGGACATGGGCGCTGATGGGAGCGCCCTCAGCCATGCAACAATTAATAAGTGTCACAACGGTGTCGTAGCGCTCTTGTCGGGCCTGTGTTTCAAACATGCCCCTCATATCACCAATCATCTGAAAAGCCGTCATGTCGACCATGTTCTTCTGAATCTCTGAAGTCATAGTAGCTAGCATAAGGCATGCGACAGATTTAGCATTCTGTCGTAATGTGTTATGGGCATTACTAGCAGGAGCAGTGTTAGCTTCAAGTTGCTCGGGAACCTCAGCCTCTAACACGTTTTCCAAGTTATTCTCAGATTCCTTTCCCAATCAAGGAAGTTGGCGCCATCAAGCTTCTCTTTCTCAAGAAACAACAAGCAAATTTAGTGTTTCGATGTTTGATTCGTATTCAAGGATGGCAAGCTAATCTTGAATAGGAAATGGGAACTCAGTTAGTTAGGCAATTCCTCCAGACGCCGTAAAGTGCTTTCAAAATTTCTAAGTAACTAAGTGGACAACGAGTGTCTCTTTGTGAAAGAATTGCCACAACTCCTGATATGGGGCTTTTACGAACGGATCAACGAAATACGTGTAGCCCCATCTATGCCCATTTTGTCTACAGGCCGACCAGAGGCATGGTGTTGAAATACTCCAATACCAAAGGTGCGTGTAAAGAAAATGGTAGTTTTCCTAAGTGGTCAGTGTGTGCGTACAATGTTGTAATACTCCAATACGCTCACCTTGGAAGATACCTTGAACACCACGTGCGGTGTTGAAATACTCTTGTGATAATCCGTCTTTTCAGGTCGTTTTCTGACATTAACTAAACGTAAATCGTATTAAATGTTGTGTGAACATTTATGTGATTGACTGTGTTGACTGTAGCAAATTAGGGTTTTGTGTGATCAATCACTACGAGCATGCACAGAAGTTTAAACGATTGAAATTCTATGATTTTATGTGGAGTTAAAATATATAAATGCATATACATATGATTTTAATGATATTTATGATTTTGAGTAATTAAAGGGTTTTCATTAAAGCTATTAATCATTTGAATATATATAAATATATGACTTATGATTTTATGTGATTTTAGATAAATAAATGTGGAGTTATATTCATGATTATTTTAGCAAAGCGGAAGTTTATTTTTCTTATAAACGCTATATGATATATACATATTCCTACATTCCTCGTATATTTTTCGTTAAAAGAATTTCATGATAACTCCGTTAGAACTTGTTAACTTTTTATAAACGTGAGGGACCAACCTTGTCAACCTTTAAACTCCATTCCTTTAATAAAACATTGAGGGACCTGTGCTGCAATTACCAGAACTTGATTGCTTAATGTCTATAAGTGGGAGGGACCAGTTTTGCCAAAGTTCAATTCTTGAAATATAACTCGCTGGTTAAACGAGAATTGAATTCGATGACCGGTTTTCAGAACCGATCATCATTCCGTCGGTTACAAGGCTGGTAATGAATTGAGCCGTTCCAGTTCACCAAATGATAAGCCATTCATTCCCCTCACCACACCCATTTCCGTCCCTCTCGTCCTCCCCTGTTCCCTCTCTCGTTTTCTCTACTTTTGTCTTAGAAATAGTTTTCCGGTGAACTCGAAATTCTAGCAACCACTGCACCATCGACCTCCATTCGACCACCATTAAGTTCGCCTCTCAACACCGAGCAAGCAGGGGTCATCGTTTGTGGAATCGGAGCAACTCACGGAGTTGTTATCGAAGTTTCGTGACTAGATTTCGGTGTAAAAAACGTGTGTTCTCACAGCACCGATTTGAGGTAACACATAAACCATGATTTTCACCTTATTCTATTGGGTTTATTCATGTTTCCTAATTTTCCGGTCGCCGGAAAATATCTCTGGCGACATAAGGGTTGTGGGTGAAAAAAATGACTTCTGGCGGGTATGGTTATAAGATTTAGGTTCGGGTTCATTATCAGACGCCAAACTGGCACAATGGGTAGGTCACTAGGTTGTTATGCGTGAGGTCGTGGGTTCGAGACCCGGCCTACGCTTTTTTTTATCCTGTTTTCTTCCTATAACTCAGTTCTGGTCACTGTGTGTATACAAATGGAATTCCATCGCGATCTAAGCACAATTGGGCCGCTGGCTGGATGGTTAAAGCTCTTCTGTTGGTCCAGGAGGTCACGGGTTCGAACCCAGTGACCTCCATAGTTTTTGTTTTTATTGTTTTTGCGTTCTTTTGAGCATTTGATCACTATATTTTGTACCAAAATTGTTTCTTATCGTATTTTAAACCCGTAAATCTATAACTAGGAATATTAGACTTGGTAAACTATATTTTGAACTTTAAACACACTTAAATTATCGTTTTCTCTAGAAATATATATATATATATATATATATATATATATATATATATATATATTTCTAATATGTATATAAAAATATAAACTTGTTGATCCAAAAATTAGGAGTTTTACCAAATATAGTAAAATATATATACATATGTTGCGTAGACTAATATAAATGTATTGTTAATTTATTGAAACAATTGGTGCTTTATGTGAACTTGTAATACACGCTTTTTGTTTTCGCAACTCATTATCAAAGTCATTTGCATGTTTGTTTTAACAATATA
Organism: Deinandra increscens subsp. villosa; assembly: GCA_039602395.1. Classification (NCBI taxonomy): domain Eukaryota; kingdom Viridiplantae; phylum Streptophyta; class Magnoliopsida; order Asterales; family Asteraceae; genus Deinandra; species Deinandra increscens. Next base: position 12,009 of record JBCNJP010011937.1, read on the forward strand.
TATTACATTTTTTTTTGGAATCATTGAACTTAGAAAATATATAATACTAATATATATTGTATTTTTCTCGCGTTATTTCGATAATCGCTCGGATTTGGCACACATGCCATCCTTGACTTATTCCGGACTTCACGATCTTTCGTTTTCGTCATTTACTTTAAACTTAGTTGTTTGGTTGAACACACATTTATACTTGAATGCTCGTTAGGTGATTGATTGCGTTTGCAAGACCCGTTCTTGCTATTTGCTGAATTATTTATCTGGAATTTTGCTGTGCAACCTAAGTTGAGTTTCACGGCCCCATTTTACTGTTTTAAATCCTGTTAGGGGAGATTAACATGCAAACACTTGAACTGTTAGATAATTATATCACATGAATGATAGTGGCACACTTATGATAAAGTCCTCACTTCAGACTTACTCTCAATGTGAAATCAGCGAGAATTTATTTAGTAGATCTACTGGGTTTGACAGCCCCACCCGGGTCAGTCGCGATGGCACGCTTGGATATCAAATGGGTGTTATAAACTCCTTAGTCTTAACGAGGCACAATTGAACTTTTCGAGCTTCATTAATTGGATAGCTAGTTGATCTAGTCAAACGTGCATTGATTTCTTGAAAATAGCCTAGCTAGCTATTGATATATTATCTGGATTTTACTAAACTGTTGAACTGATGAACTGATTAAACATGTGAACTCACCAACCTTTGTGTTGACACTTTAGCATGTTATTTCTCAGGTCTCTAAACTAGATTGATTGCCATTAGACTTTAAAACTTTCAAACTAATCGTCGTTTGGTTTGCGCATGTTTTGACGCTTAAACATTTATTACAACTTATGTCGTTTACGCTTCCGCATTTCAAAACGCATTTACTTTGGTTTGATTTTACATTGCATATAGACTGTTCGTATGGCTAATGTGTTCGATCCTGGTTTGTCACGCTCCCTGCGGCGCGTTGTCGTGCGTGGGATTTTTTGGGGTGTGACAGATTGGTATCAGAGCCATTGGTTATAGTGAACTAGGTTTGCATTAGTAGACCGACTATAGCCTTAGACACACCTTAGTCATACGCTCGAGCACACACGTAATCTTTGACTGCTTGATTATGTGCTATTTGTATTTACTATACATATGATATATATATATATATATATATATGTATGTATGCAGACATGGCTGGATGGATATCTGCTTCCTCATCATCCTCATCATCATCATCCCCATCCATCACCAGCAAGCGGGTACTTCGGGTCCTACTACCCGACCCATGGAAATCGAAGGATAACGCCCGAGGGTCATGTGTATGGAGATCCATTCATTGTTCATGGAAGAAACAATGGCAGCTAGAATTGGTATGAATCATTGATTTCTAGTTGGGTTCATAGAGAACAGGTGCCACCTACTCCTTCAGAGCCATCGTCGACTCAGTTCTTTTTGCCCGAGATGCCATATCCTATTGAAGGAGTCGTCGCAGCTATAGTATCTATGTTTGATCATGCACTCAGGGACATCAGAGAGTTATTCGGTTCGGTCAACCAGCTGCGAGAAAGTGGGACTGAGACTAATCAGAGAATTACCAACCTAGAGGAAAGGTTGAGGGGGACTTGGGCGCCAGACCAAGCATGCGGTGACACTGAGCGACATGTACTATCAGGTGAGTCATCTCACTGAGCTTGTTGAGGCACTCACAGCTCGGGTTGCAGAGCTCGAGTTGGCCAGGGAGGCTGAGCCTCTGTTGAACCGGTTGATGAGCCCGTTGTGGAGGATTCCGAGGAAGAACCAAAAGAGGATCCCGAGGAAGAACCAGGAGAGGATCCCGAGGAAGAACTGGAGGAGGAGATGCCTAATGCATCCACTGATCATGATAGCTCATTAGTTTTTTTGCTTTTATTTCTGTCTTTTTGGTTGTTTGTTCTGATGGGAGGATGTTCCCAAGACTATGCATTTTGAATTTTGAATTTCTGTTAAATAAATTGTGAACAAGTTGCATTTTATTTGAATTAGGATTTACTATTTAATGTGAAGTGATTTATTACTTATGTGATGGTTGTTGTGATTCATGTTATATCTTATTCTCGTTTTGGATAATTGTGAATTGAAGATAATGGCAGACGGAAATGCACCAAACATGACACCGGCCGAACTGGCTGCACTTATCAACCAACATGTGGTTGCTGCCTTAGAGGCATATGCTCAAGGTGCAGGCAATGCAGGGCCACCCCAAATTTAAAAAAATAAATAATTAATGCTTTAACGGTGCAAATGAAAGCACTACGCTTTGACATAACCAAATGTGTTATAAAACGTGAATTTGGGTGCTTTGTGCTTAAAAACATCAAGTTTGGAAAAAAATTGTCAAATTTGAGGTGCATTTGCAGTTTTAAGTCAAAATCAACCGTTTTGGTGAGTTTGGGCTGGCCTGACTCATTTGTCAGGACCAATTTGGAGCCTTTACTCATTCAATACACAGATCCAAGTGCGGAAATCATGAATCCATGATCAAATCATGTTGTTTGCTTGTTGAAATCCTTAGATTTCATGTCTGAAACTCAAAAACACGAGGGTTTTCACACACAAGTGCTCTCTCTCTTCAAACAGCCTTCCAGGAGCTTATTAGGTTATTATCATGTTGCTATTT
>JBCNJP010011938.1:0-14645 GCA_039602395.1 Deinandra increscens subsp. villosa
TGGTGTAGTAGGAATGATACGTTACATAAAAAGTCATTTTATTTTTTTAAAAAAAAGAAAAAAACTTGCCGATGAGAGAGATGAGAGAGAGAGAGAGAGCGAGAAAGGGCTAACCAATGACAGATTGAGAGAGAAAAGGGGTGGGTGTGTTGCAAATAACGCCAAGAGTGGGAATGGGACGCTATATTAGATGATGTAGTGGTGTGTGGGGCGTGGTGGGGCGTTATAAATGGGGTTGGCGTCCCACTATAGTATTTGAGGGGACTTGGAGATTCTAAGGTTTTAAGTTCACAATCAGTGAGTATAAATGCTAATCGGGCTGAAGATAGAGGTTTGATAGATATAACCGTGTTTCCTCTAAAATTAAAGAGTAAATTACACCAGAGGTTCCTGAGATTTACTTAAGTAATGAAAGAGATCCCTAGAGTTTTAAAATTATGAAAAAGGTCCTTAAACTTTTTTATTAGTGTAACGAAAGAGGTCCCTTCGTTAGTTAACCCCGTTTGTATTTAACGGGGTTAACTAACGGAGGACGTCTTTCGTTACACTAAAACAAACGTTAGGGATCTTTCCCACAATTTTAAAACTCTAGAGACCTTTTTCGTTACTTGTGTAAACCTTAGGGACCTCGAGTGTCATTTTCAATTGATCGAAATTCTTTGTTGTAAGTTTTTTTATTCCTGGGTTTTTAGTTTTAGATGCCATAATTTCTTTGGTTTGATATTTCATAGTCTCCATTCTAGCTTTTTGTTTCATTTAAATATATATGTTTTAAATGAAATTCTCAAAACCTGTGAGTTTCTATATCATTGTTCTGTTGGCTTTATATTCAATAGTTTCACTGTAATCAGAAACTCCTTTATTTTTTTACTCAATAGTTATGTTCAAATCGGATTTTTTTTTTTTTTTTTTTGGTATCTCTTCAAGCTATGGTTAAAATAGGTTGAAACCGTACTAGAGGTCCCTGAGGTTTACACAAGTAACGAAAGAGGTCCCTAAACTTCTAAAATTATGAGAAATGTCCCTAATGTTTGTTTTAGTGTAACGAAATAGGTCGTCCGTTTGTTAATGCCATTAAATACAAACGAGGTTAACTAACGGAGGGACCTCTTTCGTTTGTTAACGCCCTAATACAAATGTTAGGGACCTTTTTCATAATTTTAAATCTCTAGAGACCTCTTTCATTATTTGTGTAAACCTTAGGGACCTTTGGTGTAATTTACTCAAAATTAAATTGAATATGATTATTTCAAAAATACCGTTAAATATTATTTAATTAAATTGATACCAAAATAATACTTTTTGGCGAATATAATAAATTCGAGCTGTTTCTAAAATTATTGAAACGGATAATGCTTAAATAGTCGTTATGCTCCTCCGCGTTAGATATTTCTTCACAAACCTGCCACGTAGGCTTCTCATTTCCCCTATATAATACGACTCCCCTCACTCCAATTTCTCAAACCAAATCCAAACCCCATCTATTCATTTCAAACTAATTAATCACAGGCGATCAAAATGGCCGGAATCATGAGCAAGATCGGAGACGCTCTCCACATCGGCGGCAACAAGGACGAAGAGAAGAAGCACGAAGGCGCCGGCGAGCACCAGAAGCACGCCGGCGAGTGTGCGCCGGACCACAAAAAGCACGACGGCGGCGATTCCAAGTCGTCCGATCACAAGCCGGAGCAAAAGGAAGGGATTATTGATAAGATCAAGGACAAAATCCACGGCGAAGACGGCGGGAGCAAGGCGGAGTGCGGCGAAGGTGAGAAGAAGAAGAAGAAGGAGAAGAAGAAGAAGAAGGAAGGGCACCACGACGGCGGCGATAGCAGCAGTAGCAGCGATAGCGATTAGATCTGAGCAACGGTTGCTCGTCTTCTCCGATCTCGGATTATCGGTATGTATATATGCGTTTATTTTCAGATCTATTGGATTTTCACACATTTCATATTTTCAACGAATGATCGATCGATAGATCGTTGAAATTAGGGCACAGATCCTTCGATCTCGAGCTTTATGATCGTATTTCAAATCAACTCGTGCATTCTACCAAATCTGTACGGATTTTGGCATATTCTAGCAAATACTGTCAGCTGATTTTGCATAAAATTCGGAGTATATGTAAAAAAAATTATGAACATATATGTTTCAACTTTCAAGCCTTCTGAATTCTACCGAATCTATACGGATATTTGCCTATTTTAGCAAATACAGTGGCTGATTTTGCATAAAATTTGGGGTAAATCTGTTAAAATTTATTAACATTATTTCGGAATTTTCCTTTAGATTATACAGGATTTATTAGTTTAAATAACGAAGATAATAGATCTGAATATATTTGTAGGATGTATCTTAATTGATTTTGATCTGTTGTGTTTTTTTTGCAGAAGATGGAGTCATGTACATGGAGACGACGCTTTCATGAGTTTGTGCTTTGTGTTCTAGAAATAAAATGTGATGAAAATATAAAAAAAAAAAAAAATTAAGCAGAAAGGTGTTATGGATTGTTGCTTATTTTATAATTAATGGGTGTAATTGCTACTGAATGTTGAATGAAGTTTTTAATATTTGTACGTTTACTTTAATCTTTATTTTCTCATTCGAGTTAAATACGAAAATTTTAAAAAAAAAATAACGTGAAGTAATTAGTTAAATACATCATAAGGTTGTTTTTGGAACATCCCAACTAAAACTATTGGTCGAGCTTATTTGCAGAAAAAGTGGAAAACCATATTTACAAACGGTCGGATATAAAACATGTTAAGTTTATAGATCGAACTTGTGATATTTCAGTCTCGTGTCTTTTCATATCAAAAATACTATTTGACAAAAAGATTGATGGTTCTTTAAAGTATCTTTTTCATTCCCACGACGTCCATTGATGGTTGCATGTCGGGTTTTGTCAAAAAAAAAAAAAAGGATAAACAACGAAAATACCCAAACCAAATATTATTACCAGCTTCAAGTGATACAATGTCAAGAACAACTTAAAAGCACAAATCAAAAACACCAAAACGGGTTCTGCAACTCTCTATGATTAACACAACACTACAATCCTAACTCAAATATTTAACAAAAAGACCAGTGAAATCCGAGATGAAAAGAATATATAAAAATCATAGCAAGATGGCGTTGAGAGAGATGAGATATTTTTAGGAAAATATGAGCAGATTGTTAAGGAACTCTCTTGTTTCTAAATGAGGTAAAGAGTGGTTTATATACTCGAACCGGCAACTAGCTCCGCAACCCGATCCACCTCCAAACCCACTCAGCTATTCAAGCCCAAGTCAGAATCTTCAAGCCCAAGAGTCCAGTTCCAGCTTATTCTTCGAGCCCAACAACATCATGCCATATGCTCAACAAGAAGTACAAATGAATCTAAACAATTTTAAGAAATAAAAGTAGAAGTACTTGTTGTTTGAATTAAAAATATATAACTTTTAACAGGTTTGCAAATGAAAAATTGAAACCGACGATATAAAAATATAAGAGCAGAATCTTTAAAGATTGAAGGCACGAAATTAGTTTCAAGATAGAGAGGAGAAATCTATTGGAACATACATAATGATGTATGTCAAGATTGAATTCTCTCCATACATGAGAAGAATGATTCAAATATTCATCTGACTCACAACATCAACACATGCTATTTGCTCGGATATCAACACAACCAAGGGTAGAGCCCATAGCTATGGTCCAGCTGAAAGGAATAAGGTGTAAAATGTTCAAAATTTGAAATTAGATTACTACTCTACTATGCTTCTCTCCTGTTTTATGGATTCATACCATACAATTATCTTATATGCGCCTCTCTTGTTTTACAGATTCATCTTGTTCATGATACGTATTCAGGGAACAAAATTTCGCATACTCGAAATCTTGTAATCGTTTTTTATTTAATTTTATTCGATTACGCAAATATTTTGATTAAAACGTGTATCACGACTTCAGAAATATCCAAATGTTTACTGCTTCCTTGACAAATGTTCCCAACAACACACAAGTTTCCCCGAATGCTTTATTGGTGTGATTTTTTATTTTATTTATTTAAGATCATTTTTGGTGTGATTTTTTATTTTATTTATTTAAGATCATTTTTACTCTATTACCTTTTTTTCAATTCTAAAGTTGTGATAAATATATCTATTTACCGTTCCGGTGTTTAATCCTGAATATTCTTTCATTTCATATGCATCACAATGTGGTCTCTAAATATTCTTTCATTTCATATTGCATCGCAATGTGGTCTCTATCATTACGTGAATCAATATTTTGAACGCCTTTGAATCACCGTGGGTGTAGTGTTTTGGGTGAGGTTATTGTGAGAACTTTAATTTGGATAAGAAGGATAAGAAGGAATCATAGCCATTAGATCTTCAATTAAATGAAGATCTATGGCTTAAAATTTTCCTGTGTAAATTAGAGACAAAAACTAAAGAAAAGCAAAGATGGAAGGGTATTTTTGACTTTTTATCAAATTTCCCCCATTTTTTAAACCTTCATAACTTTTAGATACGACATTATTTTTTTTAAAAAATCACACCATAAAAACGAGCGTTTTTTTATCTTTAAAACGCGTATAGTGTTGCTATATAAAAAATTAATTTTTTTTTTAAGTCTTTCGATTGTATCAAAATGTTCAGATCATTGTGTCATTGTGTCGTTGTGTCATTGTTTCAAAATATTCAGATCATTGTGTCATATTGTGTCAAAATGTTCAGATCATTGTGTCATATGGTGTTAAAAACCGAAAGAGTATTTTATTTTATTTTATATATAGCAGCACAATATATATACTTTTGACACGACGACACAATGACACAATGATCTGAACATTTTGACACAATGACATAATGATGTGTCAAAATGTTCAGATCATTGTTTCATATGATGACAAAAACCGAAAGAGTAATTAATTTTATATATAGCAACACTATATATACTTTTGACACGACGACACAATGATCTGAGCATTTTGACACAATGACACAATAATGTGTCAAAATGTTCAGATCATTGTTTCATATTATGCCAAAAACCGAAAGAGTATTTAATTTTATATATAGCAACACTATATATACTTTTGACACGACGACACAATGACACAATGATCTGAACATTTTGACACAATGACACAATGACCTGTGTCAAAAATCGAAAGAGTAATTTTTTTTTCATTTTTTATATAGCAACAGTATATGCGTTTTAAAGATAAAAAATGTTCGTTTTTATGGTGTAATTTTTTTTAAAAAATAATGTCGTATGTGAAAGTTATGAATGTTTAAAGAAAATGGGGGAAGTAGATAAAAAGTCAACAAAAGTGGCTAAGACTAAAATACCCCTCCTTCCTTTTTTATTAGATCAAGATCCAATGGCTGAAAATCCTTCTTATCCTTCTTACCCAAAACAAACTTCTCATTTGAACCTCTCTCGTAGTGTAGTATTTTATCCTCGTAATTCTTTACTTGTTTTAATTATGAACAATTTTACATCAAAATCATTCATTTATATTTTTAATCAAAAAAATCTAACTAAAATATATTAATCAAAAGAAGGTAACACGGTTATAAAAGTTATAAAAATTATTCCGTTGCCGGGACTTGAACCCGGGTCTCTCGGGTGAGAGCCGAGTATCCTGACCAACTAGACTACAACGGAATGTGATAATTTTATAGAAATATATTATTTATACAAATGAATCTCATTCGATTGATTATTTGATTTTATTCATTTGTTCAATAATGAAAAAAAACTTTATATGTGATTATGACTTCGACAGTCGACACACACACCCAAACTCAATTGCCGACTCATCATCTACTTATTTAAAAAAAAAAATTATCACCATTTCAGCACGAATTAAGAAATATAAAATTTTATAAATACTATGCTCTATTATGTTAGCCAGGTAGAGAACGCTATTACATAAAACAATTATACTGTAATAACGCAATATAAAGAAAACGTAAATACAAAAAGTTTGCGTAACAACGTTAAAATTAGAAGGTAAAAGCTCAAAGCAACGCGCCAATGATAAACGTTATGCTACATGATTGTACCGTACACTCTCAACCCCTTTACTAAATGTGTTGTGTTTTTCAGTTATAAAAAATATATAAAACAATTAACTGTCACATAGCGACCATGCTTAAATCGACATGTGGACCAATGTCATTCCCTAAAAAAGAAAAATTTACGTGATGAAAAAGTTATCTCCACTCATTTTTGTAACGTAATCAACGTTTGTGATCTTAATATTATAATCCAATAAAACATGATTATTCATTTTGAACTTATATGTTAATTACATCGACTGTTTGCTAATATTTGGATGAAGAAATCCGTAATAACATATCATAAAAAATCAGATCATGCTTTGCAATAGGTATATATGTAAAAATAAATATTTTCAAAGGGATATACTAGTGATAAATAAATAAATAAAACACTCATATCGTCATTTATTTCCAATGGATACACTTCTTTAAGTAAATACATATTAATCTTTGAATCATGAGTTTTGATAAGTAAATCAATCATCCTCAACGTTCTATACATGATGACATGAAGTCGAGTATTTATACGTAATATAAGCACTAAAAGCCACAACCAAAGCAAAGCCAACGGTCACCATGACTTGAGTAGGTGTTTTAGATTTCAAAACCGACCCTACTCTGGTTTTTATTCCAGAAACGGTGGATTTTTCATTCATATTGGCGTCATCGCTTTGACCAGCTTCGGGTGGTGTCGTCACAGTTGCAGAAGGTGTTTTTGACATGAAAGATGGCGATACAGCTTTTTTTGGAAAAGTAACACGAAGACATCCTTGAGAGAATTTGGCATGGATGTTGTTTGAGTCGTAGTCTTTTGTAACCTTTACTTCTTTTAGGAACCGGCTTCTTCTTTTACCGTCCACAACCCTTTCTCCTGTGATCTTCAAAAGCCCGGTGTTGCTTATCTGGATTCTCAGTTGTTCTTTCTTGAATTCTTAAGCATTTAAAGCAGAAGACATTTGATAAAAACCAGTACTTTAAGAACGACTTGTGTAATCACATGTAACAAAATATAAACAGGTCGACAAGTTTATACCTGGTAGAAGGATCACTAGTACGTCTTGACCGTCCTCTCGCTGCCACGTGCAAAGAGGTTCGATATCATCGTAAGAAAGCAAGTCTTGCAATTTGGTGCCTCTTTCTTTTGACTCCATCAAACAATTTAGAAGGTTTTAGTTAATAGAAATTTAGAAAATGATTGAAAAGATAACTAAAATTTTATTTTGATGACATTGTTTTTATAGTGATAACATGAATAAAATGGTGTTATTCCTTTTCTAGTTGTGTTGGTTTCTTGGGTTTGCTTTGGTTTTCAAAGATTCTAGTGAAAGCAAGGCATGGCTTGAAATAGAAATCAATAAAAAGAATCTTGGGACATGCAAATGGAATATCTTTTAAGGGTTTATGACATATTTGGATTGTTTCATGTTCTTGTAATATGTTTTCACACATGTTTCTAAAACATTTGTATAACTTGTGATGTTTCTTTTATATAACTCCTAATTCGTAATGTTTTATTACATTTATACAAATATTAGAAAAAATGTAATGATATGAAATTAAAATTAGAACCTTAGAAATACTTTAAAAAACAATCAAAAACAATTTTTTTTTTTAAAACCCTCTAAAATATTAATTAAACATAATTTGCCACATGGTAAGCCATGAATAAAACAAATTAATAATAATTTACCCCCTAAGTAGCAATGAATAAAACAAGTTACGAAAATAAGTAGTTAAAAAAATCGTTTTAGAAAATAAGAAGAAATAATCATCACTTACCATGTATACTTATCATATATTTACGAAAACACTATTCTCAAACAATCATGCATTTTATTTTGGTTGAGTATAAACAAGTTTACCATAATAATGTTCTCTGATGAAACCGTGGAAGCCCGTGAAAGCACTAAGAACACCCCAAACGCCGCCCCCTAAGCATTATGGGGGCGTTTTGGGCTCCTCCGTAGTTAGAATAACGAGCGATGTTTTTTTTTCTTTTTCTTCTCCACCAATCCAATAAATACACCTCATATTCTTTTGTTAAAATAAAACATCACATTTACACAACCACAATTCACACTCACTAACCCATTTTTTCACCATGACGCCACGTCCTACTTGGCAACTATTTCAACTTTATACCACACCATACCACTACACATACTCTATGATGGGTTAAAATTTGTTAATATTGGTCAAACCCGGTCTGGTTAATTTATAACCGGTTTGATGGACACTAGACCCCTATCTTATGGAACTAAGCTTGAAATTTAGCTACGTTTTCATTTTGTTCGATGGTCTCCCCATGGGCTCCCCTATCTTATGGAACTAAGCTTGAAATTTAGCTACGGGCTAGATTGGGCCTTGTTTTTGTTTCGGCTATTTAATATTATATGATTTTCTTGCCGTTCAAAAAAAAATATTCATATGGAATTATGGAACTAGCTCTAGCTGGGTTATTAACAGGACTAGTGTTTAAGAATGATTATTTTAATTATTTATTAAAAAAGCAGTTAAATTGTAAATATATTAATAAACTCAATATTATTATTTTTCTTTATATTCATTTTGAATTATATATTATATATATATATATACAAATTGTAAGTTTTTTCGTGAGGTGAATTACTATTTCGTTTAGGACCAATAAAAGAATTACATCTCAACTCCATAGCCAATCATTACTGCCACACAGCTCAAAGAAACAGCCGACGCTTTATCTCTCTTTCTCTTCACATCTTTCTCCATTTGCCGTCGTTGCCTTCCATCACCGAAACCACAAAAAGTGGTTTACCGCCATGATCCATGTTTGGTGGGTTAAGACCGTAGATCTACGACAGTTCGTGGGTATTTCTTTTTGTATTTGTGATGTGTGGATTTTAGATAAAGATGGAGATTTGAAAGTCCTTACATCCATTAATTCATACGACCGTCGATGGTGCAGTGATTTCAGGTACATATCACTCTCCAATACAACGTCCAATTTGCCAAAATATTTGTTCTCTACGTGCCACAGCCCAATGACCGCTACGATACCTACTTCTGTAGTTTACGACGGAAACCCTAACCCCATTTTCTTAATCAACTGATTTGCAGACCCCTTTACAAAACCCTTTCATATAGGGATTACGAGTGGGACGAAAAGCAGAAGAAAGGGGTTGTGATTTGGAAGTGCGGTCCAGGATTTTAACCTTTTGGACCTCCGTCGAAATCCTTCAATTTTCGTTTGTAGGAGGTTTCCTGGCTGATTTTGGGTTCAACAGAGGTTACATGGTGTTTCTGAGAGGTTAGCGGCGACATTTTGTTCTACAATTTGTTCCTTTAATAGTTACTTTGATTTGGTTTCAATTTTATCCTTAATTAGCTTACCAATGATGAACGGTGCTCTTCGCGTGCTGATTAGCTCTGCGATTTGCGAGTATGGTTCTTGGTTCATTTGATGTTGCTTTCATCTTTACTCAGAATTACTTTAATCTTCATGCATGTGTGGTCTTTGATTGAGTTGGGGCTTTTGCTAGCTGTTTGCCTTTGTTTTTGGCTGTTTTATGTTCAATACAAATGTAGTGTAGAATGGGTAAACCCTTGATTGCAGTCTCAGTGTTATATTTGTCCTTTAAATTGATCTTGCTTTTCACAAATTACCTTACTTTTGCTTTGATTTTGTTTTCTTTCTTTTTTCTCTCTCTTTTTTTTTTTGAGACGTAGAAGGAACTTTTAATCAGTGACATGGAAACACTCATAGAGTTGTTTCTTTCTTAAAATTTTGTGTAAATGTGAAGATACGTACTCTTTTCTTTCAGCTGCAAGAAAGGAAAAAATATGCATTCTTATTGACGGTTTAATAGATGATGTAGAGGTTTTTTTGTCCACATTTGAGTTTATGGATCCTGTATTAAAGTAGTTATTTGTTTTTTAGGTATGGATTTTACCCTTTAAACACAAGTTCTTCATTCGCGTCTACGTCGCTACAGGTTCACATATTCATCATTCCCTTTATAGGTTATTTAATATGTGGTTATAAAGCATTTGATATGCATTGCAGAAAAGATTTAAAGCATGTATGTTTGATTATAAAGGGTCATGAAATTACTTTGGCTTATCTCATACAAGTATAAGTGCATCTGTTAGCCCTGAAATAAGCTTTTATATTCTTACAAGTTTTTCGTGTGTCACTGAAATCTACAATCAAACATAGACAGTTTCTTGAAGAGCTGCTTCTTATTGACCTTTGAAAATGTTTTTTTTAAGCTACCTTGGTTCATTGATCTATCGTGAATGATTATTAATCATTTTTCTAATAAGTGTTTTCATAAAGTGATAATGTTACTATATGATAATGTATTGTGTTTCTAATGATATGTTGGTGGTTGCTGCAGGTGTTGTTGGTGTTCTGGGAGAGCTGTTAAAAGGTTAGTCATACTTCTTCGATTTATGAGTTCTTCGTGGCCTTTGTTTACATCTGTTCCACTCTTATTGGCATGTGTCCGGTTAGCCAAGTTCTTGCCTTCCTTACTATTAAAGCCCTATACAATTTCATTTTTCAATCTATTTGCTGCAGTACATGTTGTGCTCTTATGTTATAGTATGGTAGGTTAATAGTTTACATGTATAAGTTGTTCCATTCATGTTATAGCTAATTACAATCTGCTCTGTAATGTGATTCTCTGTGTTGAATTTCATGGTCAACAAAGCCACATCATTTTGATTGAATTTATCTAGGATAATTTTTTGTCTTTTTTAAGTGACTAGACCTTATGTAATCCTCTACAGCAAAATATATAGGAGCTTATGTTTTCGACAGTTGTCCCAGGGCATATTACACCTTCCGTTGAATCTGAATCAATCAATATGCTGCTGCTTATGTATGTCTCCTGCTCCACCACAGACTCCGGCACAAAAAGTCACCCGGAAGCACTCAACATCATCATCAGGTTCAAGAAAAAACAATACAAACAATACTAATAATACATCTACTCATCCATCTAACTTACACTAAAATATAAATGCATGCAGAAGATAAACAAAGATCTTCTAAAAGGACAAAGGAGAAAGAAGACTAAATACAGGAAACAAGTAACACAAACAAGGATCTCATAAAAGGACAAAGGAGAAGGAAGACTAAATGCATGAAATAAGTTAAAAGCTGCACACAAGGATCCTAATTTTGTAACAGTTTGGTAAATGTTGACTAACATAAGGCAGAGAGCCAGAGATAAAACTATTTTGTAATATGAACACATGTCATTAGAACTAAACCATGTAAATGTGTAGCACTCTTTCGACTACAAATCAGCACTGCCAAAACACATTAATAGCCCATTCGCATTCAAAAGATACTAACCGCCAACGACTAAAGGTGGCCCGCCGCAACGCGCGGGCGGGTCACCTTCTAGTTTTAAATATAACAAAACATAAACTCAGCAAAGAATCCCTACTAATATTGGTGGGACTTTATTATGATTGTTGTATAAACTCAGTTAAAAAAACATACAAAATAACATAGATAAGTTTTTAATAAAATAGTTGTCATGGTCGTGTCATCATCTACGTCGTGTTAACATCTTTGGCTTTGGACTACTTGAGCCCGTCAGTTCTCATAAGCTCGCTCCTCATAAAAAATTAGACGCGTCTTTCATTTTGTGACTTTCTTATTGTGTCTTCATTCTTGTACTTCAAGCCCGTCTTTGATAATGTGTACAAGTTTCTTAACGGGTGTGAAAAACCACTTCTGCTTTAGCTGGTTCCAAACCAGTTTGTAACTGAAATCTTCTACGCGGTTTCAAACTGACGCTTTTATTGGTTCATAACTGATTCTTTTTAATACAGCTTGAAAAATAGTTCTTAACCACTTATGATTTGTTAATACTTTTTTCATCACTTATACATGTCTACTATTAACCGCTTATAAACATAATTTTTTTCACATGAAAGAGATAGCAAACGGACAATAAGATGCGTCGCAAACTCTAAATACTATACTTTTATTAACTTATATTTATACCTTTTAATACCTGTTAGATTTTTAGTAAACGATTCTCAGTAATCGTTTGATCAATTACAGTACAATCAATAATAACCATATAAGACAAATACAACGAAAACAAAAGGAAGGCGAAAACTCAACTTTTGTTCCCCCACCACTCTGGGACAAGATGCATCACATTTTTCAAACTTTAACAAAATGACTTTGAGATTAACATTTCATTCACACACATTTTTTCAACAATACCATTTTTCTTTACGTTAGTATGAGTAGTATATATTTATATAAGGAGAAGATATATCTGATTCTATAATGGATAGGTCCATGACTAGGCCTGTAAACGAACCGAACGAACACGGACAAAGGTATGTTCATGTTCGTTCATTTAATTTTAAACGAACACGAACACGGACACGAACATTAGTCGAACACATTTTTCTTGTTCGTGTTTGTTCGTTAAGAAAATGAAAATGTTCGTGTTCGTTTATGTTCGTTTGTTTATGTTCGTTCGTTTAACCCTAAACGAACGGTTCACGAACATAAACGAACAGATTCATAAACGAACATAAACGAACAAAACCATAATGTGTGTTAAACGAACAACAATAAGATTAAATTTAAACAAACACATCTAAATGAAAAGTTAAGAGGTTGATAGTTTCCAAAATTCATAAAATTCATCCAAAAAATCATCCAAAAAACTACTTACTAATTTATTAATTGAAAAATCTTTTATAGTATCATATCAATGAAAATAAACAAACATAAACGAACATAAGCGAACACAAATATACGAACATAAATAAACGAACATAAACGAACGTTCACGAACATAAATGAACGAACCTGGCTTTTGTTCATGTTCGTTCATTTAATTAAACGGACGAAAAATTATGTTTGTGTTCGTTCATTTATTAAATAAATGAACATAAACGAACTTCCCGCCGGACGGTTCGATGAATGTTCGCTGAACGTTCGGTTCGTTTACAGGCTTATCCATGACTCGGGACAGTGGATATGTCCAGGATAACCAGGACTCCCGGGACTCCCTCGCTATAAGGTACGGACTCGGGACACTGTATAGGTCCATGATAACCAGTCTCGATACACCGCTGAGTCAAATTACCGTTAAAAATTAAAATCAAAACTAAAGTAACTATTTTTTCTATTGACAAAAAAAAGCGTCAATCATTGAGTAAAAAGATAGAGAGCAAGTGGGTTCGCAGTCCAACTAAGCTGAATATCTGGAGCACTAAGATCTCGAGACATGAAAACCCTCAATCAGATGTTTGACCAAAATAAAAGACGACATATTCGCATCAAGCAAGAACGTGTTTAGATATCTTCGTGTTTTTATATTAGAGCCGAGGTTATTTGTATACAACACTAATTTATTAATGTGTGTATGGTACTCTAGGCAAATTGAACTTTATTGTCAATGGGTGTAAATTATATAGTACGTATTACGTAACAATAATAACACATAACCAAGAAACTTACACGTTTTTGGATTGAAAGCTTAGAACATGAACTTTAGCCCTAAGCGAAGGGGCACAGAATGACAAAAGCAAGGAGATGCGATTTGCGAAAACCTTAATCTTGATCGACACGTGAAGCTTGAAATGAAATTGAAACGGTTAAGGGACTAAGTAAGAAAAATAATTTATTAAGACGACCTGTAATGAGAAGGCCCTTCGGCCGCCCTTGCTGAGCTGGATATCGCCCCTCTCACAATCTGCAATAGAGGAGTTTGTTTCTTAGGTTGCGTGTCGACTTTGCCCTTGGCCAAGGGCGATAGAGTTTTTGTTTTTCACACACACAACATAATATTACATTAGGATAAAAGTTGTTTGCGGAAATGACTGGTAAAATTTTGTTGTGACCGATGACTATGACTATTTGTACGAAGGACGGTTGCAAGCGTTACGCATTGTCTAAATGTACTAGAGTCGTTAGGTTTCAAAAAAAATCTAAGAATAATAAGAATATAATGTTAGTGTCTTCGACGATATTTGAACCCTTATCACAAAGTAATGTAAGTCTTATCTAAAATCATGACAAGTGTAATTGGCTTTTTGGTTCAATGACAAAGAGAATGAGGGTTGGAGCTCGAACATTTGAAGGTCCTTGGGCTTCTCTTACAATGGTGGATTTCCTTTTGAATTGGCAAAATAAGATAGTGTGACTAATTTTTTTTTGAACAACCAATTAATAATGCCTGACCGCCCGGAGTAACCCCGATTGCTTATAAGGCACCCATACCCGGGAGTGTAGAAGGTATAGCCGTACACTCGCGGGTGCATGGGTGATCAAAACACACTAGTCGAGCCTATTGCAGGAAAAATCCATCTATGCGAACGGCTAGGTGGTAAAACCTTTGGGACATAAGGATCGAATTAGTGAACTTTCAGTCAACTAGTCTCCCGCTATCACCAATACCACTAAGACAACTCCTAGTTGATAAATGATGTGACCAATATACGAGCTTTTCTTTCATTTTTTTGGTTAAAAAAACAAAAATTATAATAATAACAGCCTTTCGCTTACCGTTTTCATGAAATGATTATTTATTAGAAAACTTATTTTTATCGGAAGATATCAAA